>JAOXYM010000003.1:7310226-7320932 GCA_028567055.1 Leptatherina wallacei
TGATGCTATCATGTCAATATGGAGCAAAACCTCTGAGGAATGTTTCCAACACCTTGTTGGATCTATGACACCAAGAATGAAGGCTGTTCTGAAGGAAGAGGGGGTCCAACCCGGTACTAGCAAGGTGGACCTGATGATGTGGACGGTGAATGTGTATTTATAGATTAAATAGATTAATCTTAATTATCCTGCTTCTATTTTTAGATCTCTTGCAGGTTTGTTCGTTGAGCCTTAATTTCCCTCAGTTTCTAAATATGCTGTTTTTTGTGTCTTTTAAGTCTGGAAGTAAAAATGGAAAAATTCCTCAAAGGCATCTTTAACATAGAAAATCATCGGGAAAAATTCCTTCACAGTAGAAACAAGGATGATGAGTAGGATGATAAAGTCAGATAAAAAACTGCTTCTCCGCTCTTCCTCCCTGTTTCCTCTCCTCCTCCTCCTCCTCTTCCTCCTCCTCAGGAGCAGCTTTATGTGTCCAGTGAGCTCGGCGTGGCCCAGCTGGGACTGCAGAGGTGCGAGTTTTATGGGGCCGACTGCGCTGAGTGCTGCTTGGCTAGAGACCCCTACTGCTCCTGGGATGGCCAAACCTGCTCCAGATATTTTCCCTCCAGCAAAAGGTAGAGACACTCATTGGGGTTTATCATAACACCTACACCTGCTGTAATCCAGCTTCTTACTCATCACAACATAAAGGCCCACACTTGTTTCTTTTTTATAAATTCACAAATAATTAAAGCTTTAAAATCTTCAGACAGGCCCAGAACGAGTTGAAAACGAGGTGAAATGACACACATGGTTGTTTTTCTTCAGAAATACAACCAAACGTGAGATTTCCCACAACAGTCCTGATAAGAGCTCACTGAAACAAATCACAGTCATGTTGCTTTTCATTTTAATCCTTTAAAACTAATCTGTGAGAGGCAGAAGTTTGTGGACTTGTGGGATCAGCAGCTGGTTTGAGGATGGAGTTAGAGTCAGCTGGTTTCAGTCAGTGGGAAGAGAGATGTGAGTGGACACTAAGTATCATGGCACAGACAGAAGTATGATGTTATCAGGCTGGAAAAGGTTAGGAGAGTTGGATCTCTAACAATTCAGTCAGACAGCTTGTATGTAACTGCAGGGAACTGGAGACCAGCGTTTCTCTCCTCTTCAGCATCCAGCAATCTCTTATTTGGTCGATGTCAACATTCGTGAGGCGGGGTTGTGAGACGATAACTAACACCAGAAGGCTGCTGGAAATAGGTTCTGTGAATATCTGAGAACAAAACTGCAGTTTCTGATATAAATGAAAGATTTCAAAAAAAGAAGAAACTACATTCCAGCATAAAAACCTTGAGGCATGGTGGTGGTGGTGTCATGGTTTGGAGATATTTTGCTGCATCTGCGTGAAGACAACTGGAAAAACTCATTCTGAATCGTAGCAGTGAATTCATCTGGAAAAACATCTGAAACTAATCTACAGAGAAAACAGATCATTAAATGAGACAAGGAGGGATAAAGTTCATGTTTCTGGGAAGTCAAATGCTGCCTTCATGTCCTATCGTAATAATAATAAAGACCAAAAACTGAAATCAAAATTGCACATGAACACCCATTGACGTGGTAATTTCCACTGGAAAGCTAGAAAGTTTTTATATACCCGAGCTGCTGAGAGGAGATAAACTTTGACCTTTCAACATGGCGGAAAGCAACAAAAGTATTGTAAATGTTAAGCATTGCATTCAGTTAAAAGTTCTCTGCTGCTGGTAGTTGGATAGTTTTTATCCAACCTAATGTTGTGGCAGAGAGAATTTTAATGACGTTGCCATTTAGACTTAGTGTCGTTTTTAAAAACACCAGTGACAGCATCATATACTGGGACCAGGAGATGGCCCAGCCCATAGTCCAAACTCTCTATCAGCAGGAATGAGATGGTAAATTGTACATGGACCAGGATTTCAACACTGCTCTGCAGTAGATCCACCATGTTTCATTTCACCATGACAACCAAAAACACTTGAACACAACAGACTTGTAATTTCCACTTAACAAATGAAAAGGACCATCTTTCCCATACACCGCATGAAGGCAGCAAAAGTCCCGATCAGAACCTAATAAAATTGTACCAAACATTTTTCATGTGAGAAAACAGAAAAACCTCAGAGCTGAATCTTCTCTGTCCAGATGAATGAGATCAAATTCAGTAAACGGATCCTGTTTTATATATTAACAAAAAGAAAAAGGGATCCTTTTTTCTTAATAATTAAATGATCAGGTGAAATATTTTTGTCTCACTAATTTAATTGGGTCCAGATGTCAGTTGCTAGCCTGGCTTGGATTATGGATAGTCTCCTGTGGGACTCCTGTCTACATGTAAGTTGCTGGTATTTGGTGGGCCAGAAGTGGTCCTAATATGGGAAGCCTGCCTGGACATATATTATGGTAATTTCCTTGTGGGCCACATGTGGTGATCAATTTAAAAATCTGTGTTTTACTGGAAAACTGCTCTGCTCTGAGGTCAGGGGTCCAGTCCCAGCTCGCGGTGCCTAAGACTAGAGAGGCCTTCTCTGTTGTCAGCCCCAGACTCTGGAACGCTCTGACCCTCCATGTCCGAACGGCCCCCACAGTGGAGAGCTTTAACTCTCGTCTGAAGGCCCATTTTTAATCTCAGGCTGTTAACACTGCATTAGTTGTATATGTCTTTTTATTAATTTTTTATTTTTTACCTTTTTTTAATTTAACTTAATTATTTTATTTATGTTTTTATTGTATTTATTGAGATTGCTGATTTTATTGTGCAGCACTTTGGAGATGTGTTCTGTTTTAAATGTGCTTTATAAATAAAGTGGATTGGAGAATAGATTTTATTTTTATATTATATGTTATTAAAAATTTTATTTTTAGCTTTTTTGGTTTTTATTTTCATCATTACATTTTTTTTTTATCTTATTAAATCCAATTTAATGTAATCGTAATCCATTTCTTTTTCTTTTTTATTCTTATTTTCTTTTTTTTAATCTATCTTACCTCATCTTAATTCAGTTTTGATTTCACTCATTTCTTTTCATTATATTTCATCTGATTTTATTTTTCTTCTTAATTCAATTTTCTTCTTATCTTTTTATTTTCTTTATTATATTTTCTCTTTTTTAATCGAATTAAATTTTATGACTGCAAACTGTTAATTTACAACCTTTAAATGAACACATAAAGATCAGCTGCACAAGTTTGGTCATTAAGTGAAGGTCAAATTAAAGCTAGAAAAGAGATGATCAGTCAGTACTGTATAACTGTATGCAGAAAGTTATCTTAGACATTAATCTTGGGCGGAGGGGGGGACATTAAAGAGAAAATGAATTCATCATCCTCTGAACAGAAAAAGAGCAAACTGTATGATTCAGTGAAAAAAATAATCCAGTCAGAAAGACCTGCAGTTATCTCCCAGTCCAAAAAACGACTCGATGACACTCTTCACACTCTTCACCATGGCTGAAACAACACTGGGTGTTTTCGTAGCCTTCTCTCTCTCCGCGTGTCCTCGTTCATAATGGCGGTGGGTTGAAGTTTTGGGCTCAGACGGCAGCCAACAACAACAAAGAGGAGGATTTAATGCCGTTTAACAACTTTATCTGCAGGCACGATGTTATCTGCTGCTGTCAGCTGGTGTTAAACTGATGAGTCCAATCAACTGCTGCACACATTTCACCCACCACGGACAAACTACACTGTTACCATGACGAGTGTGTGTTTGTGCATCTGGTTAGAAAAAATTCTCAGATATTGTATAAATCATGGAAGTAGATGAAGCTGTAAAGCTGATTTAAAGTTGTAGAATTAGTCCCAGAGGTTTGATGATTTAAATAAAGGAGGAACTCGGCTCTCAGTGGACATTTATTTCCTTTTTTTCCTAAGTTAACATCCAACACGGGAAGCATTTGAAGTGAGGATATGAAATGAGTGAACACAACTACACAGAGAAAAATCTTCTCTTTTCTCTGATTTGTGCCTCCTCATTTCCTTTTTTCTACTCAAACACAACCCCTTAAAGCATATTTTACTTTCTCAGATACTTCTGGAGGAGAGAGGAGGCTGCAGGAGGTTGACGATCATAAAACAGTTGTAGGCTGCAACAAGACAAGGGATGATATTTCACCGACATCAGTTTAAAATCCTCAAGACTCATTTTGTCACCTTGACTCCTCCATCTTTGTGTCTTCGCTTCCACCTCGTCTCCATAACTTGTACATGAGATGGACTAAGATGGGAGGAGAGGAATAAAGCACGTTAAAACTGGGGTTCGAGGGAGGAGCGGGACTTCAGAGAAAGTGCCGACTCAATCCCACAGAAAGAGATGCAATGACCTGCTGATGCAATGTGAGCACAGAGCTACGAGAACAGCAGCTAAACAAGCAGCTAGAGGTGCAACACGGTCAAATAAATTATTTAAAAGAGACACAAATAGAGTTCATTCAGATGTAAAACCAAGAAACCCCCCATCACTACAAAACAGCTGCAAAGAGATGCAAAATCACCGCACAGAGACTCAAACAGGTGCAAACACGAAGAAAAATCAGCTGGAGCCTGTTTACCAGTTAGAGCCAAATAAGTTTGTTTAAGTTAAACCAGTTTAAAGAAACTAAACCAGCAGCTAGAATCTAACAAAACCAGCGGGATTTTTCATTTCTATCATTTGTTCTTCTTTCCCTGACTCTGTAGTTTGAGGGACCAGGGGCCTCTACGTGTCTGCATTCAGGGGCCCGTTGCCTCATAATCCGTCCATAGTTGGAGCTGAGGGAATAAAAACAAGTGTCTGCATCTCAAAAGAAATTAGCATGAAGCTGAATCTTCCTCAGTTTCAATACGAGGAGCTGAGGTTTGAAAAAGGAGGTTGGCTTCATTGCTTTGGTGGTTTTTGAGCCTGAATGTGAGAATGAGGGGCCGAGCTCCAAAAACCTTAAATCCTTCAGTTTAATTAAAGCAGCTTAATGGCACCTTTACAAGGCCCCTGGTGTTTTGGGTTTTGTGATGCAGGTTTTTCTGGTGCAGATATAAAGCTTCTGCTCAGTTTCTCCTGATTTTGTACACGGATACTTTGGGATGGGACCGGAGACCTCAGATCAGAATAAATCGGACTGAACCGTTATCACTAGTGGAGATCAGAGATGTGGTGTTTAAAACTATGTCCTGAGGAAACACCATGGTGACACGTTTTAATCTGTGTGTGTGTGTTTATGTGTCTGTCAGGCGGGCACGCAGACAGGATGTGAAGTATGGAGACCCCTGGAGTCAGTGTCCAGTCACAGCGGACGGTAAGGACTTCCCCTGTCTGACACTACATGAAGAAAGTATTTTAAGTGTGTACTAGGAAAGAATGGATCTCCTCTCACACACTCTGAAACGCAGAGTTGCTCCATCAGAGAGACTGTGTGTAAAGTTAAACCCAGAATGGACTCAGAGTAGATAATTAGACCTGATGAACTCAAACATTCTGCATTTGTTTTACAGTAACAGAAAAAGACAGAAAGACAATCATTTATCTGAGGATGGAGTCTCTTTTCACTCTCTACAGACGACAGAGTGGTTCTCAATTGCGTTTAGGGATACAGAAAATACTAATCAGCCAAAATAAAGAAAAGTAACATCCACTTTGATGTCCGGTGCAGCTTTTCCCGGCTGAACATCACAAGATCAGTAGTGTTCCTCACTGTATGTGTTACTGGTTTCAGTGATAATTTGTTTACATAAACGTATCTCGTACATTTTTAGACAAAGTAGTGCACAACTTCTGATTATTACAGTCTAATCTGCTTTATTTTTGTGTCCAGTGTTGCATGTTCATGTGGAATACTTCGACTTTAAAAGCAGCACAGCACATTGAGACACTTCCCAGTAGAATGTAAAAGATGTTGCAGCTCAATCATAATAACCCATTTTATTCTTTTTTTAAGTTACCAGTTCATTTGTACAAAATCGAATAATGCATTTAAGGCATATTCTCTTCAATCAGCAGATGTCTTCTTTAAATGTAGCAAAAAGTAGATATTTGGCACTTTTCCCCTATTTTTCCTTTATAACTAGTCACTAAACTGTTTCAGCTGGATAACAAGCTAACAGGCACCTTAATCAGAGAGTATGGACATGATTATGATACCTGGACGCACTGAATTCTGTAGCTGCTGTCGTGCAATTTTAAAGTGTTCAACTTAAGCATTTATTTAACGAAAAGTCAAGTCATTCGACATCGCAACATTAGAGATTTAAAAAAAAGAGTAAAACGATTCCATTTGCTGTTGCACTCCTAAGGCAGATATTTGGCGCCCTCTAGTGGATTTTCCGTGTAACTACAACCTTGGAAACTTACAGAAAGAGGTTCTTGTTAATTAAAGAAAAGGTCAAATGTTGCATTACTTTCTAGTTTCATGTGATACTACTGATCTAATGTATCTGTGCTCATTGTTAATGTCAAAATAAACTAATATGGGATAAATCTTGGGATAAAAAAAGACAAACCTCTAAAAGATCACGTCCTCTGGAAACATCTCATGTCCTGCGTCCTGATCTGTTTCTCCGGCAGATTCGGACTCGGTGGCGGAGAAGGTGGTGTACGGAGTCGAGGGAAACTCCACCTTCCTGGAGTGCGTTCCTCGGTCACTGCAGGCTGAGCTCAGGTGGACGGGGCCACAGTCGGACAGCCAGCAGAAAACAGTCAGTCAGATTCAGAAAAGCAGACAAGTGAGTTTCACACGTTCGCTCAGTTTCTCACCAGAAGTTATGGAAAGTTTTCCTGATGGCTGATGTTTAAGGGGTCTCTGTCTTTATTCAACCTTGTGATGTTTCCCTGCCCCCAGGATGATGATGACCGCTCCCTCCACATGAAGCGGGGGTTGCTGGTTCAACGCCTGGAGCTGAACGACGCCGGTCTCTACACCTGCACCAGCCACGAGCACTCCTACAGTCAGGTCCTGGCTCGGTACCGCGTTCACATCATCCCCAACCACAGTCTCCATCCGGCCCGCTATCCACAGAACCCCCTGATCCTGGGGAGGACGGGCCCAGTCGGAGGAGGGGTCTCTGGGTTCCTGGGCCAGGTAGGAGCCCCTCACCCAGCCGCCCCTCTGCCGGGACACAGGAACTCGTGGCTGCCGCAGCATCCTCAGCAGCTTCCTGTGAGGAGCTACAAAGACCTGCAGATGGTGGGGAGCAACAGTCTGAGCGTGGACGAGTACTGCGAGCAGCTGTGGTACCGAGAGAAGCGCCGGCAGCAGAAACTTCGCACCCTGAAGCTGAAACAGGAGAGCAGGAAAGCCCGAGTGAGGAGGAACAACCCCCCTGATACCCCCCTGTAGTCTCCTGGAGGACACAGACTTTTTAAGGACAACAGTTCCTGTACATGCAGAGGACGAGGACAGGTTATATCCAGACAGTTTGCTCTTACAGCAAATCCAGAAAAATCCAGCTAACTACCATATATCTGCTATAACAGAACTAACATTCAAGAAACAGGTTGTTTATCCTGAAATATTTTCATATTTAGATGTTTTTTCATGTTTTTAGCAACTCTTTTGTAATTCTGATCTAATGTGTTTAGAATAAGACTATGTAATGTATTAAGTCGTAAATAAGCAGAAATGGGAGAAAGGGAAGTGTTTGCACTTTGTTTTAAAGTCTTCTAGCAGAATTTTTGTGAGTACCCGAAAAACTAAATCATTAACATGACATATTTAGACGATTTTATCCATAAAATGACCCTTTACATGTCAGACTAATGATACTGAGCATCAGCCGGTGTTATGACGATTCAGGCCTCTCGTCTTTGCTGATAGTTTCTGATGTTGGTTCCAGTCTGAATCAGAATATCTTAAAAAGAAACAGATAGTATGTTGACATGAGTATTTCATTTAACCATACACGGTGATTACAAGCAAGCAACACTTACGTTTAGTACTTTTAACATTTATTAACAATCGGCTGGCTAGCAAAACCAAAAATGATGATGTGAGTTTAAAGGCCCTGAAAAGCCGTTTGTTTTTTCTTGATTCTTAGAAATAATGTTTGTACTTGGAAATACAAAAACCATTTAGCAATTTATTTTAAAATGCCCCCTAATTTCCTCTAACTTTATTCTGGGTGAATTATAAAGATGTTTTCAACAATCATCTGTGTAATCTGATTGAATTTGAAGTGAGAGAAGGGAAGGAAAGTTATTACTTTAACAGCATTCCCTTTGTTATTAACACCTACTTTTATTTAAATGTGTAGAAAATCTTTTTTTTATCTAGTTATCAGCTGCTTTTTTAGTTTTAGAGTTTCCAGGAAAATTAGGAACAAACTGAATTATTAACAGACTTTAAATCAAGTTTTAGAGTTAGTAATACTAGAGTCCTAAAGTAGTAATCAGATTTAATTATTTACTTTCTTTCATGCTTTTAAAGAATTAAGCTTCTCAACGCTGCAGCTGTTTGGTGTCTTGAGCCACTTTTATTTTTTATATTCATCTCCAGTAAAACAAGCTATGAGGCAAAGTGGTCTGAGCAGCTTTCTTCTTCGACACAGTCTGAACCCTCTTAGACAAGCTTTGTATCATTTCTTTAATTAGTCTTCAGGAATAGTTCTCCAGACTTCTTGAAGGACTTTCCAAAACTCTACCTTTTGTTCTGTTCTCTGTCCAGATGATCCCACGCTGCTTTAACAATGTTGAGGTCGGGGTTCTGGGGAGGATTCATCTCTCCTCCATCAGACCTTTTACTCTCAGTCCAGTTCTTGTGTCATGTGGTATATCTCACCCTTTTTTTCTCGCTGTTTCCCTTCCTTAAGAACAGCTTTTTGAGATCTGAGGCTTCAGCCAACAGGAGATGGATCAGCTGAAGGTCCAGGTGCATCTCTCAGGTCCTGGTTCAGGTCTTTGCTGGATTTGTTCCTATTTCTTCAGGACATCACTTCCAGATCCTTTTCATCTGCTGCAGAAAGTTTTAGTCACTTTTTCTTTGGTCCTCCACTTTCCAGTTCCCCCAGAAGTTTTAAGGACACACTGCACACACCATGCTGAGATATGTCCAGTTTTCAGCTAACAGCTGTTTAGGAATCACCAGAAATCCTATTTTTGCTTTTTTTCAGAGATGCAACTGGTTCTCATCCCTTGAGTTTGGAGCTTTTTTTCTGTTTGAATGATTTATAGGTCAGAGTTAAGTGGCCTAAAGAAAAAAGCATTTCTCTAAAAAAACAAATGTTTAGGTACAATGACTGGACTGAAAATGAAAGGAAAAGCTTAAAATGACCACTTTTAAAGATTACAACAAAGTCTGGCTGCTGGGAAGAGAAGTTTAAAGAATTGAAAGGTGGATCGGGACTTTTGTTCAGTCACGTTGTGAAATCAAACCTTCTGTTTTGTACGGGCCGACAGCTGAGGTGAAATCAGCTGTAGATTCGTCATTCGGTTAACGTGCAGGTGGAAATCCTCGAGGATCTCACTCAGACACATATTTCTGCTGTTAGTTAATGACAAAAGATTAAACAGGACGAATGTATCACATGAAACTGTGTTTGACTAAAACATTTTTTACATGTATTTATGTTTGTCTGGGCATCATGACGGGAGAAAGGCCTCCGTGGAGACGCACACATGAAATGGACCTTGCTTGAAACATTATGTAGCTCTTTCACATCCATGTGTATTTAAGAACTCTATTTTTGATAGGTTTTTATTACCCTATAATCTGTGTGTTCATTTTTAACCTCACTACTCTGTTAAGCTTTGAGATCAACGATGCCTTCGCTGTATGTGAATAAACCACGAATGATAACTTACATCTACAATAAAAGGAATAAAAACATACTCAAGTTTTATGATGACTTGTTTTTCTTTGGAGGCTTTTTATTTAGGATGTGAAGCAGGTTGGTGTGGTTGATTAGTTAATATTAGAGCATCCCTCTGTGCACGGACATTAAAGCAGATTGCTACATCTTATCGTCTCTCAGTCCACATAGAGAAATATTCTGTTGCTGCAGCCTGTAGAGCTCCTCCAGGTACCATCCTCCTTGGTCACATCACATACTGTTCCCTTATATATTTTGCCTTTGGAAATATAAAATTCCCCTTCATTGCTTTACAGATGATGTACAAAACATCCAGTATGTGTCCAAAGAAATAAAAACTTAAGGTTCATTGTAGCCTTTGTGAGACTCTTCATATGACATCAAAGCATGGATTCATTAAAAGTTGATTAATCTCAATTAAAACTAAACTAAGATGGTTTCTTCAACTAAATCAATCTGTACAAATCCCTGGTCAGATTTTTGATAACTCTTAAATTTGTTAGGCAGATCAGCTCAGACATCTCTGTCCGAGAGATTTGATGTTATTCGTGCTCACAGAGAGCCTCAGATCAACAGAAACACTCAAATCCGGGTTAAAGACCCTCCTGATCTCTGCTGCATTTACATCGTTTTTATCTGAAAGATCAAATCTGTACTGTTTCTTTTAAGATTGAATTTTAAACTTGATCATGTTTTTACTCTGTTGTCCTTTCTTGATTTTTTTCTCTCTTCTGTTTTCATTTGATTTCTTTCTAAAAGTTTGTTTTGTTTAATGTACTTTTCTGTAATGTAGAGCACCTTGAATTGTCCTGTACATGCAATGTGCTCTATAAATAAATGTATTATATTATATTATATTATATTATATTATATTATATTATATTATATTATATTATATTATATTATATTATATT
>JAOXYM010000003.1:7324034-7335601 GCA_028567055.1 Leptatherina wallacei
TATATATATATTAAATGTGATGATACATATATAACAATGATAATGATGTCGGCACTGTAGTATTTTCCTTTAGTGTGTTTGTGTTTCAGACCTAAGTTCACCAAAATAGTTTGTGTTATAAAAGGTTATTGTTTCCTGTGGTATGTGGAGGTTGTGTTGGCGAGCAGCTGTCAGTGCTAAAGCGAGGGACACAAAGGGTGATTGTGATGCAGTCAAATGACCTTCTGTGTGGGGCTTTATCGCCATCTGTACCAACGTTGTGATTCTGGCTGCAGGTTGTTTAGGACATGGCGCTGATAATCATTTGTTTATCTGTACTTATATGGCAATAAATACACATAAACAAGCCACTCCTGTCAATCAGAGTGAATGGAGGCTTCACTGACTCCAGCCGTGTGATGAATATTAGGTTACTTGTTCTTTCCAACATTTGGAAGAAACTCCAGTAATACCACAGTTAGTTTGAGATTTCTCTTCATCTGAAAAATATTTTTCTTCCACTGAAGGAGCTGAATCTGATCTTTCCGTGGCTGGTGGAGTGTGTGTTTGGCAGTCTGGACGGCATCATCGCCGGCTGGAACCTGCGTCTTCTTCATTCACGGTGCAATGAGTACAACCTTGTGTTGGAATTTTTGAACCCCAGGTAGCTGCTGTTTCTTTTTTATTTTCAATACAAAATAATAGATATAATTTCTAATATAAGACAACATAACAATAAAAGTTCACATTTTTATCAAAACCAAACTCAGATTTGTTTTTTTCTCCTTCAGTGGTCCGATGATGAAGCTGGTGTACAAACTTCAAGCTGAAGAGTACAAATATGAAATCCCAGTCAATTATCTCCCGGTAGGAACGTTTTTCTCCTCTGTGCCTTCATGTCAGACTAAGCATTAACATACAAACCAAACTAAAGGCGAGACACTACAGTTGAAGTGGGGAAAATTTAAAACCGCTATCACTATGAAACTTTGCTGGTTTATTCCTCACATTAAGACAATTATTTTTTGTATTACGAGTTTTCTGTTTTCTGTTTAAATATGCTAATTAGGTATTACATAGCCAAAACGTGCTCATTTGCATACAGGGGAAAAAATCTTGTTGCATTTCATCGACATATTGGAGTCAAATGTTTAAATCTACTTTTCACTTAAAAAAAATACTCACAGGAACCTTAAAAAACAACTTTTTGTTTGGGATGAAATGTTCTTTAAATCAGGTTTTAAATGATATATATAAATTCTTAAAAAACATTAGAAATACAGACAGGAACATAACTGGAAAGTTTGGTGTCTGTAAGTGCTGCTAAAGTGGAGATTTTAGGTCCAGAGCATGAGGAAAAAAACAGATTTTAAGAAACCCCATTTAAACATTTGGTTTGTAAAATGTAACATATTTTTGTTATAAGACTATTTACAGACATCGGATCCATTTAGATTCATAGAAACAACAAGGCAGAACATTTCCAACACATCACAGCTGAAAAGAGTTCAGGCTTGGCATAAAATCCTCCCCTTTCCCATCATGTTTAGTGGCTGATACAGAGGGAATTGTAAAGTTTGGTTGAGATCACATCGTTCAGGAGAGACAGAGCTTTCAGACGATACCAACCATGACGGGGTGCAGACAGCACCAGCGCTGCTGCATTCTTGGTAAAAATATAAACGTTACATTAATTAAATAAACACCTTAAATGTGTATTTTGGGCATTTTCTTTTCACCGGCCTGAAAAAAGACGTGATGAGAGAAAAAAAACAACCAAACTTTCAGAATTGAGCAGGTGATGAACAAACAAGGTTTTTGCTTCTGTGTCTCACCTTATATTAAGAAAACAAACATCTTCAATCATTTCATATTGAACTAAACTTCCTCCTGCTGTCCAGTCGACGAGGAACCATATTTGGGTTCTTCCTTTTGTGTCCACTGGAGGAAAATACATTTTTTAAGTTTTCAGATTATTCCACAAAAGTTAAATTGTCCAAACAAACATTTGAGCCACTGGTGACTGTATGAAAGCTGATGAGCATGTGTGTGTGTTAAACTTTTAATTGTAATTTAATTCTTAATTGCATGAATTTCCACTTTAATATTGAAATATTCACAGTTCCCCATCAACCTGTATTTGGCTGTCACTGATGATAATCAGAGTTTAATCATAATTTCTGCTGTAAAAAGTTAGATTTGTATAAGAAAAACACAAACATGTTAAAGGTCAGATCAACATTAAGTTCAGGGTTGATTTTTTTTATTTATTTTTTTTTATTATTATTTGGACATTAAGTAATTATCAAATATACGAGTAATTAAAAATCTGTTATTGTTTGTTAAAGAAAATGTTTGTTTTGGTACATTTGGATGTTCCAGTTATCAGACTGAACCTAAGGATTCTATGCACAACTTTCTCAGCACTTTGATAAATAAAACCATAAAATAAGTTTATTTGAAGCTCTGCTCGCACATCACAAGTCTTGACATGACAGCGTCTCCATCGCCTCTGCTGTTTGTCAGATCAGAAGCTGCAGCATCACACAGAGGAAGGGGAAAAATCTAACAGAAATAAGAGCTGCAACTTTAAACACTGTTCAGTCATTCATTTAGTTTCAGGAGGAAATGAACTGAGTGGTTTAAATTCCATACCAGTCTGAAAAAATCCAGTAGAAATGAAAAGGTTTGTGTCTTGGTTTCTCATGCTCGGTGTGTTTCCAGGGTCCTGTGAAGGCCTGTATCCAGCAGGGAGTCCTCCCCGACTGTCCGCTGTTCCACAACAAGCTGCAATTACCCCTATCAGGGGTCCTGACTCTGAACCTCGCTTTCAGTATCCTCCCCCATGTAAACTGTTTGATTCTCAGCTTCATTTTTATCTCCTAAACCAATTTAGGTGCCATCGTAATAATTAGTTAATTTTTGTTTTCTCCAATTACAAGTTTAAACTGAGAAATTCTCTCACCGATGTTCACAGTTCCAGCTGCAGGTGTCATGTGACCACTCTGATACATGAGAAATGAACTCTCGCGGTTAATTATTCCTTAACGTTCTGCAGATCCCTTTGAATTCTTCATGTTTAATTTTGCGTACTGCCTCATCGCACCAAAGGTGAGTTCACCTGGTTGAGGCTGGTCTGAGGGTTTGATGATGAGCTGCATGTTGATCACCACATAGACAGTGAATCTGTACTCTGTGATGTCAGAACCCTCCACAGGGTCAACACGGCAGCTCTACTGACACTGCGTACTTTGTGCTGGTGGATATGTACCTGAAGTACTTCCTCCCAAGTGAAGGAAGCGTGCCGCCGTCCCCTTTCTCTGACTCCAGAGGCTCCGTCACGGCCCCTTCACCGAGGTACTCAACCATCATGTGTTAATCATACATGAACAACATGTTTTATTATTTGAAACTAACTTCCTGAAACCTGAATGTTTCCTGAGGAACTGTGTACAGATTCATTAACATTGAATACAACTGAGTTTTCAGCCTCTAAATAAACTCATTAATAATTCATTGATACGGTTTGGAGTGAAAATAACTGATAGAGTATTTTACTGTTGCTTCAAGTTTAGAATAAACACACGCTGCTTCAGGTTGCTTTCTGTTTGTTGTTTGGTCAAACTCTGCTCTCCCCCTTCCTCAAATCCCACAGATCCTCCAGTGTGTCCTTTGCTGGTTATGGCGTTCACAGTCCCAGTCTCCTGAAGCATCACATCTTCCATCAGCCCTCGGTGAACGCAGACCCTGCAGCTCAGGAGATCTGGAGGTCAGAGACGCTGCTGCAGGTGAGACACAGAGCAGGCTGTGATTCGGATGATATTAAGTTTGAGTTAACGCAGGGGTGGGGAACCCTGGTCCTCGACGGACACTTTTTTTTTTGGTTTAAGCTGTGGAAGTTGGAAGCGGATATTTTTATAATGAAACAGCAAATTTATGAGAGAAGTTGATGCTCGGCTCTATATGAAATTTTAATAAAACTAAAAATGTTTGATTTAATTTCTCCAGATGTTTGTGGAGATCTGGCTCCATCACTACTCCCTGGAGATGTACCAGAAGCTGCAGTCCCCTCAGGTAAAGGTAAGACCATTAACTTCCCCCTCCCTCTGCACCGCAGCGTCGCACGGCTGGCTGCTGATTGGCTGAGCACATCCCTTCCCTCACCCCTCCACCTGCTCCATCCCAGCAAGCCGCGGGTGGGGAAACGGTGAGACCAGCTACCGTTCCTACTCCTCCACTTTGTTTTGGTTAACTGTTCAGGCTGGTTTATAAGGACGTTTTTTTGTTAGCTGGTTGAAGCCAAAACAAAGTTTCTTTGAGGGTGAAGACGTCCTCAGACTCAACAAGTTTCATGACCGAGGGACAACTTCATCCTCAGCTGTGAGCTCACACCGCAGGCGGGTAGAGATGAGCAGCGTAGTGTTTATCAGGCTGCTAGAACCAAACATCTGAGAGAAGTTGAAGCAGTGAACTGCTTGACGTGTGAGTGCACAGCAGGACTTCCTGGTCCAAACTTTGAAAGCATCAAATTCTCTGGTTTATATCAGATATTGAGAGTTTGTAGCTGCAGAGAAGAGCTGCTGCATTCAGGGATTTGGCATGTTCCTGGTAGTAGTGCTTTTGCTTCTTTCCACATCCTCTGCATGCTGCTTGTCCACCTCAGCAGGTGTTTGTTCTTTGGTGTTATTCTCCCCGTGGTCGTGTGTCTTAACGTCAACATTATGTCAACTAAGTCACGCAACTCTATACTTTTTACTTCTGATAAAAGCGACGCCATCATATGTGTTTGTTTCATTTAACCCTTAAAACTCCAAGCTATTCTTATGCTATTTTTGGTCTGTCTACGTTTTTTACAGGAAAAAATGTAGAACATCAACCCTTTTAACCACTGCCAACATCCAGACATTTTTTTCAGGATTGCCTCAGTTGTCAGATTATGAACCTAAAATGATATAAAATTAATGTAACAATAGTTATTGCACCATAAAGGCCAACAAAAACAACTCCAACTAGTTTTGGCGCCACTGTGCTTCAAAAACATGTTCTTGGCTTTATTCCTGCCAAAGACTATTTTGAGTTCACTTGTTGATCTTTGGCTGCTCCTAATTGGACATTACCGTTAATTTAAGCTATCTGAATGGTGGAAAGTTTGATAGGATTTGGCTTCATTAGAATTTCCAGGTGAGAATAGAGGTCTCTTAGCAACATGGCAATCTTTTTTATTTTGAAAATGTGATAAATAATGGTGTTATCACGGATCACTCATTGTGGATTTACTATAGTCTCAGATTAAAGACTACATTTTGTGGTTGGATTGTAAACCTCCTGGATAAGATATAAATTCCTGGAAACCCTCCCTATAGGGTAAGCTATCCATCACAGTTTCCCCCACAGTCACACACTAGCGTTCCTGAGACACTGTTGACTATATAGGTGTTAGTACTCGGTGCTACTGGCAATCTAGCTGAGTTTTAAGGGTTAAAATATTCTGCCTGTCCAGTAAAACCAGTGTTCATTTTCCTGTAACATCTGCACAGCATGTATCATGTAACTTTATTAATAATGTGATAAAATGCCTTTTCACTCATCACCACTGTTTCCTTTGCAGTTCTGGCACGTGTTTGGTATTATTCATACAACACAGTTATGAACACGCGCCATGAATCTGCACAGGAAACAGTTCTCCTCCATCACACACATGCTGCAGTGTTTCCCTGTAAGAAATACTGCAAACATGGCAATGGTGTGTGTCCATCCTGTCAGGGAAGGACTTGAACGGGAAGATTTTGGATAAACAGACTGAACGTGTCGGAGACTAAAATGACCAAAACATGAAACAATATTTTCTGAACATTCGTTTTGATTGAACAGAAAAACAAAATCTTCCAGTTGAAGTTGTTCCTGTTAATGTTGTTGAACAGCTGGGACAGGAATCCTTCCCCTCTCCGGGAAAAAATCAATTTTTAAGTTAAAACTGGAAGTTTGATCCTGGTTTTTCCTCTTGGATCGGTGTGTTTGTACTTTCACTGATGGAGGCTCTTCTCCAAACATTTAAGGGTCTATGAAATGTGGTTTTGAGTTGTTTGTGGAAACGATTCCCGTCCCTGCCGTGGTGTCTCAGTCTCAGTGCAGGTAACTCCTCTTCATTGTCTCTTGAAGCATTTTGTTCCCGCAGTCAACACGTTGTTCTGTTTGTCTCCTCTCCTGTTTTTCTTTCCTCCTGAATGTTTTTGGCCAAATGTTTCTTTCTGGTTGCTTTTCCTTGTTTTGCTTCTTCCTTTTCTCCTGTTCTCATGTGTTCCTTCCTCCGGCCACCTTTTTTTTCCCTCACCCTCCCTTATTGTCACTTTTCTCCCCCGACCTCTCTTCTCACTGTTACTCCTCCTCCTCCTTTTGTCGTTGTCCTTCCTCATCTTCCTCCCCACCCCTGGTGGTCACGGGTGAACAGCTGGCGCTGCTGCAGTACCGCCTCAGTATGTCCAGCATGCCGTGCCAACCACACGCCCCACCAGGCTCTGGGACCCTCCACACCTACCAAGTACTTTTACCTTTTCATTCACCTCCGCCCCTCTGGGGCCTCCTGGAGGTAAACATTCAGTCAGCTGAGTTCCCAGTCAGGGTTCCTTCTCTCAGACCGACGGCCACATTCGCGTGTCTTCACCAGCCCCATGTGGCAGCTAAAACTGCATGTTTGATCCTGTTTCTGCACGGCAGACAGACTGTAACACTCCTTTTTGACCACGTTGAACCGGGTCTGTGCACGCCTCATGATACACACTAACACATCCCGCTTCAAGTAAAAAACACGTTCATAGTTCTGACAGGATGGGTTGGACTTTTGGTGTAATGTTTCTTGAAACTCTGAAACAGAGAAAACTTCCTGTCATTGGGTCAGGAGGTGGTCCTGTAGTTCGGCCCGGGACACAGACCCTCTGAATGTTGGCACCAGGTCAGAACTGGGCCCCGAGAGCCAGTTTACTTTTGCATTGAGCCACGTCATCAGGATTCCAGAACCAGCTGTGTTCTGGGTTTCTGTCTAGGTTCGCTCCATCTTATCATCTCCTATTTGTTAATAAACGTTCCTAACAGCAGTCGGTGTTGGTGAATGTTGTTCTGAATGTCGGTACGGACGGGGTTCCTAAACACTAGCTGCTGATTTCACATCCGAACGTCATAAACACTGTGTTAAAGATTACAATTTCTCAGGTCTTCTCTGATTTCATGTCCATTAACTGGACCAGGTTCTGGGTCTTTATTATTGACGAAGCCAATTATTTCTGCTTTCTGTCATCAAGGACATACCCAAAAACTGCAAGGGCTGTATGTATGATCTTAGTCTGAGACTTGTGAGAATCAGTATGTTCTTACTGTGTCAGAGTAAATTAACCTGGAACACAGTAGAAAATGTAAATGCTCATCTCCTCCTGAAAGAAAACCTCATCACTTTCAGTGAAATCGGAGGATAGCAGCTCAGTTCATTAAGGAATGAGTAAAGTAATGTCTGATGAGGAACCGTGCAAAAGTAGAAGCTGAAAAAAAGCAAACCTGAGCAGTTTTACTGATGTTTTAATAGAGGGGTTATACAGGTAAATATCTCAGGAACCTATCAGCTGATGTTGATGATGGACACCTCTATCAACAGTCAGAGCCAGGAGAATGGAGGGATAGCCCCCAGATTTACCTTAGAAACACCATGAGGATCCAGAAAGAAGTGAATCCCAAGATAGTAAACGATAGTTAGAGTGAATACTTCACAATAAAACCCCCTTCATCTCCATGGAAACTGCCAGGGCCTTCATGATTCATTTCTAACAAAGGCAGAGTCTTGGGAGAACATATAGGAGAGTTTTTGGGTGTTGCAGTGCGGCATACATGTGAAGCATGTCTAAAAGAGTCGATGTTGTCTGTTTTCCTGAAGAAAACATTGTTTCTACAAAGAACTGGTTTGAGAATAGAATTGAATCTGAACTAGAACTGAAGTTGGTTTGGTCCAAAAGGGGTGTTTACTTCTCTGAAAACCAGAACATTTGGTTGGTGAATAACTCAAAATGACCTCAGTGATGGAAGAAAACAGCCTTTAAACCAGAAACAGATCAAGGTCCATCAGAAATCTTTGAACATCCAGCCCATCCTCTGCTGTGGACAGTTTTATCTTCGTACCTGTAAGGTTTCCCAACATCTCCCCCGTCTGACTGGAAATGAGAGAAGTATCCCTGACAGGAAACGTAATCCTGGAATGAAGCTTTGGGAAATGAATCTGAGCAGAACTGTTCTTGTTTGGGTGTGGTTCTCTGCTTCATGTGTGTTTTTTAAAGCATGCTTTGACACTGTTTTGTTGTTAACAGCATCTCTTTGTATGAACACTACTGCTCTTTGAAAAGCAGAAGAAGCTCCTACGGTCAAAGTTAATTTCATTCCAAAAACATGATGGCTGATTATTGTATTTATGGCCGTTATGCAGAACAATTGCATAATTGTGATTAGTTGACGAGCACAGAGGTCCCAGCTTTCATTCTGAGTTTTCTTTGCACTGCTCCGAGTTCCTGACAGAAAACTGGCAAAAAAGAAAATAATCAAAAAGTTCATTCAGAAAAAAAATCTCCTGAGGACCTCAGTGCTCAGAATGCTTATTGGCTGCTTTTGGACTGGGTTGTGTCGTGATTGGCTGCTTTTTGAAACGGGGAACGGGTTGAATGCTTCATGGAAAAGCGTGTGACTGGTCGCCTTTTCAGGAGCCCTTCAGCCCTTCAGAGGAGCACGTGTTGGTGGTGCGTCTCCTGGTCAAACATCTGCACGCCTTCTCCAACAGCCTGAAGCCTGAGCAGCTGTCTTCATCGCCCTCAGCCCACTCACACACTCACACCAGCCCACTGGAGGAGTTCAAAAGGTTTGTTGCTTTCATTTACACCTCAAGGTGGGGGTTAGGACTTTCTGGCACAGAACGAAACCGGTTTGAGTCCTATCTAAAAGACGGGGACTATTTTGTGTCTATAGGTAACTGTAAC
The DNA here is from genome assembly GCA_028567055.1 of Leptatherina wallacei. Classification (NCBI taxonomy): domain Eukaryota; kingdom Metazoa; phylum Chordata; class Actinopteri; order Atheriniformes; family Atherinidae; genus Leptatherina; species Leptatherina wallacei. The sequence goes on from JAOXYM010000003.1 coordinate 7,333,019, forward strand.
CTAAGTAAGCCAAACCTTTAGAGTTCCCCAGGGCTCCATCCTGGGGCCACTGCTGTTCAACATCTACATGCTCCCACTCGCTCAAGTTATGAAAAACAACAAAATATGTTACCATAGCTATGCTGATGACACACAGATCTACATAACCATCTCACCAGGAGACTATAGTCTGATCCAATCACTGATCAGATGCATTGATCAGATTAAAGACTGGATGTGTCCGAAATTTCTTCAGTTAAATGAAGACAAAACTGAAATCATAGTAATTGGAACCAAGAAAAAAGATTAAAAGTCAGCACTCAACTTGAGACAATGATGTTAAAAACCAACAACCAAGCCAGAAACCTGAGTGTAGTCAAGGACTCGGACCTGAACTTCAGCATGACGTTAAGATCGTTGTGAAGTCAGCCTATTATCACTTAAACATCTAAAGAATTAAAGGACTGATTTCTCAGCAGGATTTATGCATTTAGTAGACTAGACTACTGTAACGCTGTCCTTACAGGTCTCCCTAAAAAGTCCATCAGACAGCTGCAGTTAGTCCAGAATGCTGCTGCTCGAGTCCTCACTAAGACCAGGACCTGGATCATTTAACACCAGTCCTCAGATCTTTTCACTGGTTTTCCTGCATGTTGTACATGAGGGTTAAAAACTTTCTATAATTTACTGATGCTTTTTAGGCAAAACAGGTTTGTTTATGTAGCACATGTCATCAACAAGACAACTCTGTTTTCCATAAAACATCAAAAGTATTAGATTAAAAGTAAGGTGCAAAAAAACACACTAAAAAGTGCCTTAATGGAAGAATAAAAACAAACTAAAAAGAATAAAAGAAATGAAACAGTGGGTTATACATGATACTGACACAATCGATGGGACATACACTACCAGTCAAACTTCTGGCCACTCACCCATTGATTTTAATGGGAAAGTGTGTCCAAACGTTTAACAGTGATGATGATATAAATTACAAGTCAATGTTCATATGTGCAAAAATATATTCAGAAATGAAAAAAGAAAACTTCTACCTTAATTAAAAGCTGTGGCAAATAAAGGTTTTAAAGCCTGATTTACCAGAAGTAAAGTCTGCTCCAGATACTGGAAGCAGAAAGACTAAATGTTTAGTTTCAACTCTCAGGATGGAAAGCAAACTTTACCCAGATGATCAACTTTATTTGTTTTAATTTGACCATTTTTAGTGAATATGAATTGAAGTCTGATGCAAAACATTTTACATGAAATGCAAATTAAAAATAAGCCTTGATGAGACTGGGTGTGTGAACTGGGACGTGTTGTGTCTGTGCTCCTGCAGGGTGGTGGTGCAGCGCTTCGTGCAGCAGAAGCTGTACTTGTTCCTGCAGCACTGCTTCGGTCACTGGCCTCTAGACGCCTCCTTCAGAGCCGTGAGTTTAACCAGCTGATCCTCTTTGTTTCCACCACCGCTCTGCCTCAGCTGCATCCTCTCTGCGTTCAGGTGTTGGAGACATGGTTGAGCTACATCCAGCCATGGAGATACACGGGGGAGAAGAGCAACACGCCTCAGCCCGACCAGAACCGAACCGTTCCTGATAAATGGTGAGTGCCACAGCTTTGTGTTTCCCTTTGAATACCGGCACCAAACAAATTCTGTGATTTCCATCCTGCAGGGAGTCGTTCGTTCAGGAGAACCTGCTCATGTACACGAAGCTGTTCCAGGGCTTTCTGAACAGAGCGGTGAGGACGGATCTGGTCAACGCCAAAAACGCGTTGATGGTGTTCAGGGTGGGCAAAGTTTTCTCTCAGCCGAACCTGGCAGAGATGATCCAGAAAGGTGGGAAGGGTTCGGTGTTTTTCCGCCTGCAGGTGTCCGCCGTCCGTCTGAGTAACGGACACAGTCTGGTTCTGGTTCTGCAGGAGAGCAGCTGTTTCTGGAGCCCGAGCACGTCCTCCACCACCGGCAGCACCGCAGCTACCTGACGCCTAACCAAGGAGGCAGCTTCCTGTCGTCGCGGCAACGGGTGGTGACGGACATGGTGTTCAAAGTGAAGAGCCACGTGTATTCCCTGGAAGGACAGGACTGTCAGTACAAACAGATGTTCGGCACCGAGTTCAGAGGAGCTGTGAGTTTGTAGCTCGTCATCACTCAGACAGTTCTGGTGCGGTCCGAGCCCGGTTCTCCCTAACGGGTCTGAAAATGTCCCGTGTGCAGGTCATGAAATTAATCCAGGTCATCGCACAAGCCCGACAGACGGCCAAAAGGATATCGGACCACACCAACGAGGTGGCGACCAACAACTCCTTCCTGTCCTGGTTTGGGTTCAGCTCGTCGGACTCCAACAACACCTTCACCGGATCCGAGCCGGAGGACAGCGGCGAGTTTTTGAAGAAGACCCACGAGTTCCTGGACCGAGCTCTGGAAAACCTGCGTCAGATCTTTAAGGTCAGATTAGCGTCTTGTAGGTTTTATTTATTACAAGTACAGATCATTTACCATTTTCCTTATAAGTCTCTCTTATAAGCCAACATCAGTGTTGGGAGTAACGCATTACAAAGTAACGCGTTACAGTAACGATATTACTTTTTTGGGTAACGCAGTAAAGTAAT
>JAOXYM010000003.1:7352888-7364512 GCA_028567055.1 Leptatherina wallacei
ACACACACACACACACACACACACACACACACACACACACACACACACACACACACGCACACACACACACACACACAGCTGTATAATCATGTTGAGAGGCAGAATATTTTGTCCTCTAACTGCTCTCCTCTCTCTGCCTTAAGTCCTTTTCTCTGATGAATGCAGCTGATCACACTGATTTATACGCACCAGCACACACTCTTCATTATAATTAATAACCCTGCAGTTCAAAGCTCTCTATTACCGAACCACAGGAGAACTAAACACAGAGCACTGCAGCTTAGAGCATACATGCAACCAACACACACATACACACACACACAAGTTAAAAAGCTCTGGGCTGTTAAACCTTGAGAGACTTGCAGAGCCTGACAGATTTAACCCTGCTCAGGATTAACCCATAAAATTATCTTTGTGCCCAGACTTCTGCCTCAGAGGAAAAGAAAGGCAACAACAACTATTTCTGTATTTTTTCCCTCTCTCTTATTGTCTCAAATCAGAAGGACTCCGAGCTATTCTCTTCTCTTTGGAAAGCAAACAGCTTTTAATCTGCAACTGACTGTTGAGGCAGCAAGTCTCATCAGGGTTAACAGATGCATGCTTAGATTAGACAAGCTGACTGGGACATGATGAATGGGATCACAATAAGAAAACACATTAAGATGGAGGAGATGATGCAGCAGAGGACGGCCAGGTAGAAGATGAAGAAACCGATCAGGTTGTCTGCATGTGCCCTCAACACACTGCAGGAGCTGCATTAACTTAGATTCAGATTAAAAATGTTCATCTGTTTTCAATCCAATTACCTTGTGCTTTCCAAGGAATATTCTTTGACTTTATTTACTGTAATTATGAGTTTCTGTCTTTATAAGGAACTTTTCCTTTTTGAATTATAAGAAATAAGTAAATATCTAAACTGAATTATCTAAAATGAATGAGTTTTGGAGGAGTTGGTCAGTTTGAATGTGAGTGAACAGTTGGACCAACTCCTGATGGGACTAACATCCATCTTTTTATTCATTTGTCAGAAAAAACTAAAAATTATTTTATTTGAATATCTTGTGACAATTAGATGTCACTACTCTTGCATCATCCAATTAAAATTCTGACCCTTGGTGAACAACTTTCCTAAAACTGTCCTCGTGGCTTATTTTGGTTCTTTAATTGCTGTAATGTAAGCTGGCTCATTTCCTGCAGCATCCCAACAAAACTTTTTTCCAAAAGAAAACAGCTGTAGGAAGCACTGTTCAACAAGAGGACATTTCATATGAGGACAATGCAGACTCCTGCTGAACATAGAAGCAGAGTGGTGTGTTTCATGCAACAGAGAAAAAGAAACAGAGTCCAGCCTGGTGAGGTGTGCCGTTAGCTGGCCTCCATCACAGACTCACTGCCTGCAGTGGAGGAGGAAGCAGCAGCGGGGGGTGGAGCCCCAGCTGAGTTGGTGAGAGAGGAGGAGGAGCTAAGCCCTACGTGGGTGGGGCTAGAGAGAGTTTTGGCGGCAGTGGAGTCATTGTGCTGGCTGACGACAGACGGCTGGCGGCGCAAGGCACCGGGCACCGGCGCCTGGCCCGTCTGGAAGGTATAGACCACATCCATCTGAAGGAAGGACAGCCACAACGCACTGTTAGACAGCACAGACAGAGCCAGAGGACAGGACAGACAAAACCAGTAGGAAGAGACTTCTGAAGAGGTTAGAAAAGGCAATAGCCCAAGTACAGCGGCAAAGACGTGCAGATCTGAAGGGTTAATCATCATTAAAATCTTTTTATAAAAAAAAAAAACGATGATAAATACAGAAAACAGAGGAAAGGCTTCTGCTGTTAAAGAGATGTGAGTCAGAAATAACAGTGTTAGGTTTTTTCACAACATAAAGAGAGTTCTGTACGACCGAACACTGAACTGAAGGTGTGATTAGATGGATCCAACCAAGATCGTAAATACTGTCGTAGCTGTTCATTCATTATCAGATTAAAGCTGATCATCATCCACATAAGACAGTATGCAGCTTCGTTGATCAGATGGACATTTGCTCTTTTTTCTCTGTGATGCTATAAATAGTACAGAAAATATATTTTTTTTTTTTCTTAAGTAAACTCAGATAACATCCAGTTACCAGGTTACAACGTGGCACGTGACAGTGACTTTGTTAGCTTAAGATTAAACAGAAAGACGACAAAAGAAGCATTTAAGTTTCTTTCACATTTCACTCCCCCTCTCCTCCTCACTGAACACCAGTTGATCTTCCAGTGGGAAGCTAGCTCCCACTAGCGGCACTCAAAGCACTTACATTGAGTCCATTATTCATCTACTCCTCATTCATACCTGGTGATGGTAAGCTACGTATGTAGCCACAGCTGCCCTGGGGCAGACTGACGGCAACGTGGGAGCCAGTGTGTGCCAACGGCCTCTCCGACCACCACTGAACATTCATGCACCAGCAATGCTGATACTGGAGGCAAGGTGGGCCTTGCCCAAGGACACGCCGACAGTTGACTGTAGCGGGAGCTGGATTCAAACTGCCAACCCTTTGGTTATTGGACGACCTGCTCTAACACCCCAGAAAAGACCATCGAACTTTGACAGCATGTAAAGGCATAAAAGAACATGAAACAGAAATACAGACAGAAGAGGAGGATAAGGAAGTCGAGGAAGGAGAAGCAGTCTGAGAGACTAAAAGTAAAAATTGATCAGAACCTCTGATAGAACGAAGGGATGGAAGAAAAAAAATGGAACGATGAATAAGGAGCTTTTGAATCGGGCCGACAGAAGAAAAGCAGAAATATGTCATTTGGAGCGACTGATAAAGTTTGGGCGGTGGGGTGCTGCTTGTACCAATTATCCCCCCACTGTGTCTGACTGTTGAGGCGTTGAGCGGTGCAACGCTGCCCACCAGGATTAGAGGAGGAGGACAGGAAGAGGAGCATGGAGAGATAAGAACCTAATTAGCTTGCAGCCTTTTGTCGTCTCTCCCTCGTCCTACATCCTCCCATCCCATCCCATCCCAGGGGGGACGACAGAGTGATATTACAGATACACAGCCACGAAGATGAAAAAAAGAGAGCTTCCTTGTTTCTCTACAGCAGAAGAGGATGAGAGCTTTGTCTTGGTTTCTTCTCATCTGGCATCCTCCTTACAGGATGCATCGCAGCTTCATCGGGACAAACTGAAGGTTAACATCAAAACACGGCCCAGAATCCGGCTTTCCCTGATAAACATCACACCTGCCATTTAACAACAACCTCATCACATCATCCTTTGAGCTGATATGAAGTTCTGGTTGTCAGTTCACACCATTTTTATTCCATCAGACATTTGGACTCATGTTTGTAGCTGAGATAACATCACAGGTTCAACAAGTACAACTAGTTTACTGCTGAAAGGAAAACACCTGACCCTTCTGACCTAGTGTGTTTGTGTGTGTGGGAGCAGAGCGTTGGCTGTTGTTACTGTAAGTGGGTGTTAGCATCAATGCTAATGAAGCCCATAGGGACTAATGGACATGCTAATGCTCAGTATGTGTTGATCCTGTAGGAGGAAAACACACAGTCTTAGAGAATGACGGAGTCACTGGTGAAAACACACTCCCGGCTAAGATTCCACCTGAATGTGAAGCACACCGATGAAGAGTTGATTACAAACTATTCTAACATGGACATATTTAATCACTTAAACTGAACAATGGAGGAAAACTGGATCATGGTCCCTAAGATCTGGTTGTGAAAACAAACGGCCCAGTCCTGATTTTGGATTTCAGTACGGCCCCCAACTCTCCTGATTTCAGTCAAAATTGATGCAGGTTTAAGGTTCATCTTCATTCAGCAATAAATAAATAAATAAAAATTCCTAAAATTAAACAAACACTTCCTTTCTTACGGAAAAATTCAGAGCGATGGGCATTACTTCTTTTTTCCCCCATATACTCAGGACACATCCCTGAAGGTGTTTAAAGGCGTTTCCATGTCAGACTGGTGTGTTTATACTGCAGCAGCCTAGACTTCCTGTTTCAGTAAATCAGCATCAAAACAAAAAGAAATTCCAGGGAAGCACAGTACAAACGTCAGCAGATGAGATTTAGACTTAATGGGAAAGTGTGTCCAAACGTTTGACTGGTTGTGTACATGGATGTCCACAGAGCCCCGTAATTTCCTCTGACGTTCCACAGATCCCAACAGAGTGTCAAAGAGCTGTGGATGCCCGGTTCTTCCAGGTTCTGGATCAGCTCTCACAGGTCCGGTTCTGCATTCTGAGATGAACCTGAACCTTTTCACCGTTTTAAACAATTAACCCAAAAAACAAAACCAAAAAGTCTGCGTGCATGTAAAAATAAACAATATCCACAATTAGTTTAAAAGCTGTTTTTTTTTTCTCCAGTTTCCTGAGTCACCATAGCAACTGTTACCTTCTCAAAAACCATCTTGGAAACTTGAGATCAGAAAAACAAGAGTTAGTGCTGAAGTGAACGTGGGTTCAGGTGTTGTTGATGGTTCGGGAGTTATGGTGCGTGTGGAAGTCGTACCTGCGTCTGGATGCGGTTCAGACCTCTGAACCAGAGGATCTGGCCTCTCCTCAGCTCCATCTCTGCATGGTCGATCTCATCCGTGTCCTCCGTCATCTCCTCCTTGTGGATCTCCTCCTTAGTGATGCCGTGGCCGGCCTCCTTCAGGAACTTCAGGTGGTGAGTCGGGATGGCCGAGATCAGCTGAGGTAAAGAGAAAACAGATGTTGACAGATAATCGTTCAGTCCAGCTGAGAAACAGCTGTGAGACGTCACGGTGGCCACCGCTGACCAGGACTCAAGACAACTATATCGATCCCAAAGGGTAATTCATTTGTAGCTCACCAACAACAGCTACAATGACTCATTCAGAGGGAATAAGATTGATCTACATAAGCTTACTATTCTTCATGAAAATCGGGGCCTTTCTGTAGCTCCTTCCTCCATATTCTAACTACTTTACTTTTGTTTATTCTTTTTTCAATTTAAAAATAACTTTGGCAACATTGAGTAGGGATGAGAACATGCGGTCTGTGCAGAGGCTGAAGCTGCATCTTCTCATTACATTTCTAATTTTAGAATAGCAGACAGAAAGTTCTTCCTCCTGAGGAGCTGCAAACCTCCAGTTCCGACATGCCTTCATTACAGCAGCAGGTGTAATCTTTTATTCTTCATGATTGTCAAACCACCGTGGCTATCCAAATGTCCTGGATGTTTCAGTTCTTACAATTCATTAGTTTTCTGATAGTTTCTATGAAGTTTCATATGGACTGAATTTACATGTATATGTAGGCCAGTAATGACTGGAAAAATCACATCACACTACTGAATACTGTCCATCTTTCACCCTACAACTGCACAAATCATCTAAATAGTTACAGGTGTGATTATAACTGTCTTTTATACGATTAAAAATAGGTGTAAACCCTGGTAGGTGCTTGCTGAGTTGCATCTATGAGCTCTACACGATCTGGGTTACATCTCATATTTACAACTCATCTAAGCGTTGCTGAAAAAGTTCCTTAAAGCTGTGAGATATGTGGATGATTTCAAAACAGACCTTAACCTACAAACAAATATTCATAAAAGACATCTATATCCTGCACAACAGAATTAGTTGAAATTGATTGTTAAAGCGTTTAATAATCTTGTTCTGTATTAATCGGATAATTATTTGTTCAGGATATATTCCAGCCTTCTGCCCTGCTGATATCTGTGTGTTCACTGTTCAGTTAAAAGTAGAGCAGAGACATCGGCCTCCTGGAGCTTTTTTTTCTTCCCTCTTTTCTTTTTCTCCTTCGGTTGGAAACAAAAGCAATTTTACGTCTAAAATAAGTCGCAGCGCTCATATCAGCCTGTTTCTGTCAGCATCTTTCCATCTCTTTGTTCTTAAGCTCTGCCCTCCAACTGAACCAACCACAACTCTTAAAACTGAACTTGTCTTTCTGCCACCGGTGTGTGTGTATGCTAACAGGATCATACATGTGATGTGTGTGTTTGTATATCCACAAAGGGACTGATACACTGGGTTTGTTCTCCCTCGGTGCTCGTAAACAGGAGTTGCATTGCTTTCATGTGCTGAGCACATTACCATGACGATGGTTGTGATGGCAACACTGCATCTGTGTGTGTGTGTATAAAAGGCAACAGTTTGCTGCCATAAACCTCTTATATTGAGCTGTTTTAGCCCCGGCTCAGTCGTCATGGGCGTTCATTCAGATTTGAAGCACCTGAGTTTGCTCTCACCTGTCCCCACAGCAGCTCTCCCACACCGATGAACACACACCACAGCCACTGCTCGATGGTCAGAGCCGTGCAGGAGAAGGGCTTCCCTCCAAACTGAACAATGAGGACCTGAAGACAAAGAGGAACACTGTGGTGAAGTAATCTCCAGTGGTCTGGAGAGATTGGTTTGTTGATATTTTATGTTTCTTGTCAATAAATCAAGAACACACATAAACACACACATAAAAAAAACATCTCTCTTACTAACAGAACTGTCCAAAGTCTGATGAAACATATGTCTGCAGAAACAGTGGGGAATTGTTTTTGTTTTGGCCAACAGTGGAACAACAACAGTTCATTAACCACAACGAACACATAATATTGTTTTTATTCTGTCTTATTCTCACACGTCATCCTGAAAGCACTCAAGTTCCAAATGTGGATGAGTGTTTTGACAGGGGTCTCTAATGAACACATCATTTTCTCCTTCATGGAGAAACATTTTCTTTAATTTACAGTGAGCAACTATTTTATAGAATATTTGTGAGCTGCAGCTAATCGACCCACTCTGTTGGTGTCAGAGTAGAAACCATCTGAAATCTCAAATCCTGTTTTTTCGCCTCTCCACTGCTCTGTTTACTCACCTCGGATTATTTTCACCACTGCTCTCCAATAATTAAAGTCATTGAAAAGGAGACAGAGGAACATTTATTCGGAAATCCTATTAACATATCAGCTTAGCTCAATAACTGAAGGGAAAATAGTTTTACACTTCATTCAGATCATCTCATTTCTATTTGCAAAACACTTTGCTAGGGCAGAGGAGGTGAAATAAGAGTGCATGCTTCAGTGCCGCTTGTAAAAAATAAAAATAAAAAACCCCAAAAACCTCTATCTTCCTCCATATAGAGTCTGTTTAAGTTCCATCAGTCTGGATAAACTAATCGAACCATTCTGTTACATTCAGTTTAACAACTTGTATTTACAGAGTGTGTTTATCCATGATCAGAAGATTTTAAACAAGGTTTGGGAGATTCTTCACTATAGAATGATGGTGATGATGGAGTTACCTGCAGGACGAAGGTCCCCAGTACGACACTGCAGAAAATGGGATTCTTGTAGATGCCTTCAAACACGTTCCTCTCTCCGTGGATCTTCCTGGCGTTGATCTCGTTGAACAGTTGCATCATGACGAACACGTTGAAAACGATGGTATAGTGCTCAGTCGGCGGTGAGTGCAGGGGAGCGTTGCGGCCGCTGTCGATGTCGAAAATGTTCTCACCTGAGAAACAATGACGTAAAAGAACCGGGAAAAAAAAAAAGTCTGAATATTTCTGACTATGCATCACAGACACGCCAAAATCTCTGAACATGGACAGGATTCTCCTCATGAATGCTATTGGCTGTTGAATTCACCGGCGAAAAGGAGGGTGAAGATGATGATGAGCTGATACACGGCATGGCCCAGAATGTTCTTCATCATGGTCCTGGAGATGAGAGGCTTGTCGCGGCCGTAAGGTCTACGTAGCAGCAGGGATTCGGTGGGCGGCTCGGTGGCCAGAGCGAGAGATGCCAGAGTGTCCATGATGAGGTTGACCCAGAGCATCTGGACAGCCTTCAGGGGAGAGTCCTGCAGGATGAGGAGATGTCATCAGAAGTTCAGTCAGCAAACAGAAAAACCTGAAGGTCTCATTCTTTGTTTTCCCTCATCACCTTCTCCTCTTTTCTCTTGCCTCTGTATGATTAGAAAGCAGAAACAGTGGGTTGTGTGGGTGTGTGTGTGTATGTATGAGTGAGTGAGTGAGTGAGTGTGTGTGCATGTGGAGTAGAATTGTGACATGTCCTATGGGGGATGTCCTGGGTGAGCTTGGGGGTGGTGGGCCTTGGGTCAGGAGTCTCTTGCTGCCCCTTTCCCCACCTTTCCCCCACCCCCCATTGGCATGTGGTGGGTGGGTGTCTTATGGGGCCAGTGGCAGCTCTTTGCTGGATTTGTTTCCATTTCTTCAGAAAATCACTTCTCCTTTAACTTATAAGTAAGTTAAATGTTTAGCTTACCTATGACTGTTTTTTTTTATTAGAAAAAAACCAAAACAATTCCTCCAATAACAATTAAGTAAACGGACTGTACTGAAAATGGGAGTAGAAGCAGAAAACGTCCAAAGAAAAACTCTGAAAGACTTTCAGAAAGACGGACAACTGTTGATCAAGACCACTTTAAAAGATTATAAGATCCACTGTTGGTACGCCTCTGACCTGGCAATGGGGATAGTAACAGAGGATAAACAGGCTACATGTGTAAGGACAAGCCAGCATCATGACACTCTCCACTCTGATCAAAATCATCATTAAACAGCTGATTACTGCAAAGCTGATTTAATGTGTGAGCACACACAGATGCAGGACTGAGCCACCTCTGTTTGTTATGTGCACGGGTGACAGCAAAGAAATAAATAAAAATCCTGAGCCTGAACTTTTTTAAGGTGTTCCTTGATGGACACCACAATAATGACTGCTGTAACATTGTAATTTTTTCTGTGCAAGTAAAATTATGCTGCACTTTTTTTCCATAATAACATCCATTGAATCCATGACTTTCTATATTACCGTAAAAAAACTTTTTTTTTCTCTTGTTTACAAGTAACTGTACATACTTTTAAAATATACAAGAGATTTTTATATATTACCACTTTAAGTGGTTAAAAGTAGCTAAAACAGTTATTGAAAAAAATCTCCTGGACATTTTAAAAGTGTATACATTTTTGCTTGTAAACAAGTTACCTGTTCTCTGGCAGTACCAGATTTGGGGTTAAGATAGAGCAATATAAAAAAAAAAAGATCGTAATAGTAATATACCATGTGACTAAGATATGGTCCTCACACATGTGACGCTTTTAATATACAGATATATTATAAGCTTATAAGATAAATTTACAAAGTTGTCATTGACAAAGTAAATATACTATACTTCTACTATAATTACATTACTAGAAACTATTAAAACTACTTTTTTAAATTGAACATAAATGTTATAAAACCCCAGGGCCATCAATGGTGCTACCTCAAAACACAATATTAATTCACTTATTCTTTAACACTGGAACCGGCAAGTGGTCATTTTTACCTCCTTTGAAGTTTTAACTTGATGTAACTCTCTTATATTAAACCCTATCCGTCTCAAGATTGGTGATTTTTTCTAAAATGACCATTTTTGTCATCTTGTGAATATTGAGATGTCTGTGATACAAAATAAAAAGATTATGATCATTTTCACCGAATAGGGTAATTTTTACCTGATAGAAAACAATGTAAAGCACTGAGAGTAGAAGCAGCCACAGCACTGAGTCAGCCAAAAAAAGGCCCAGGCTTTCAGTGACAGGGGAAGGACCACCCGTGGTTACTAGATCAGAGCAGACTCTGAATGATCTGACAGGTCTGCTCAGTATGAAACGCATCATTTTCGTAGTTTAGCTATTTTATTGGAAATTTAAACAACCAGATGAACTGAACATAAATATGTATATTCTCAGTGTCTCCATCCGAAGACAAACTCAGTGAGATGGCCAAAGATGATTCAGTGTGGAGAGTTGCGCAGCCGGCGCTGCACACAGGGAGAGTGCAGTCCCAGAAAGAGCCTCACTGAAAGAGCGGGTCCAACCGCATATGCCCGGCGCAACACTGCCAACCCTCTCAGCGCTTTTGTGCGTCTTGTGGATAATGTAATGCTACAGTGGCTGTACAGTGGCAGAGGCCCACCGATGTGGAGCGGAGGGTTGGGAGTTGAGCCAGGCTGAACTGAAAGCTTTCATCGCTCTTCTTTTGGTGAAGGGGGTGCATAATGGGGGGGGGGGGACACAGATGTAGAGGACCTTTGGTCTAAAGAATGGGGACTTCCCTTATTCAGCACCACAACTTTTTTACATCTCTTCCTTCTGGCACACAAACTTCTGACCAAAAACACCAGCCTGGTAGGAACAATGAATAAAAATAAAAGATCACTTCCGCCCTCTGCCCATCAGAAAGCAGCACTTTTTGACACAAAAGTAATGGAGTGTGACAGGGCAACGCTGTATATCAGGGTAAACGTGTGCATTCTCAGCACAATGCACAGATCAGTGGAGATCTGTGATGGACCCAATAAGAAGCCCAGCACTGTCCATTATTACAGCAAGACCAAATTAGGAGTGGACATCCTTGACAAGATGCTGAGGCAGCATTCCTCTCGAGCTGCAACTAGAAGGTGGCCCGTTGCAGTGTTTTCTAACATTTTGGACATCGCTGCCCTGAACGCGTGGGTCCTCTATCGGAGCTGCATCAATGCCAGCATTCCCCAGCGTGCGTTCATTCTGGAGCTCTACAAGCAGTTGCGCAGTGAGCACGTTCCAGACCAGCCACCGCCACGACAAAGCAGGCTCAACACGCCAACTATTGCAGGGGAAAAGGGCAAACTGCGCTGTCAAGCACAGGTGCGCATGAAATAAAACCACAAGGGTTTGCATGAAGTGCCGGCACGCAGTCTGTGGTCAATGTTTGTGCTGAATGTGAGGAGTAGATCACAGTCTGCATGTCTCCTTTTTTATTTGAATTAGTTTGTGAATCATTCCATGTAACTCGTTTTAATAATTAATCCAATGTTCATAAATATTTTTGATGAAAAGTATCTTCCAATTTATTATTATAATTTTTTTTCCCACCTTGCTGATTATTTAGATCCACTGTCTGCCAGTAAACCGCTAGTGTCTTCCATTATGTAGGTATGGTTCACAATAACCTTTTTTATGGAAGAAAAGGGGAAAAACATCGTAATCAATGTTAATTCAATTATTTTAAAATCATTTTTCATGCATAATTTAAGTATACTGTTTTACCCGGATATATTGTTCCCTAATTTTTTCTCCAATGCGCCGTACAATAAATCAATATCATCTGACATCCAGCGCTCTATTTCGTTACTCTGGCAAGATGGGCCTATGAGTTTTTTATTTTTTTATAGTAGCCTACTTGTTGACCCAAAACAATTAATAAAAAAAATAAATAAAAACATTGAAAAAAATAATTTCATTTTGTTTGATATTAGCCGATATGGGAATGTTGTACACTGGTACACTTAACATTTTCTACAAACCTGACGTAATCCCCCATGTTAATCAATTATCTATTTATTAATTTATTTAAACCTTGTGTACTTCTGAATGATCAAAAGAAGTTTAAAAGAAAAAAATTTCTTCTAAAAATGGTATCTCTATCTTTTTTTATGCTGCGTAGGCAGTGGGTTAAAATGACCCCCTCTGGCGGTTCTAGGAGATAATGAAATGTTGGCGGTTCAAGTGTTAAAGCGAGTGTGTCACTTCGTGTCACTTTTTTTTTTATTATTTCAAATTAAAGTATGGCCCAGATGCTACAT
>JAOXYM010000003.1:7376660-7393227 GCA_028567055.1 Leptatherina wallacei
CGGAGGAGGGGGGAACTGCAATTTTTGGCACTTCCGCATAGGCTTCCTTTTTTCGAACGGCAGGTTGCCCCTTGGTTTATACACAATTTAACATAAGCAGGCTGTGAGTTGGCTAACATCAAGCTTAGCTCTCCACATTTGGCTTGGTGACCCTCAGGCATCCGTTTAGTTATGTTGCTATAGGCTGTCCCATGATGCACTGGGTTCCTCTTGGCTCTCTTTTTACTCTTCATGAATAAATATATTACATTAATGTCATTATTTTGTGTTTCTCTTTTTCTTTCTCTGCAGGCATCCCTGGATTAGAGTTGTGGTGTTTGTTGACCTGGCCCACCAGAAGGTCCAATTTGGCTTGTAGGATGACTTTGTTAAATATGAATATGAGATAGAAAACATTAACTGCAATTTTTAAAAAAAAGATTAACTACAACTCCCTCATATTTACACATTGTGTTGCATTCTTTATGTTTAAATACAAAAGATTTATAAGGCAGGGGGACAACTTGTATCTTTTACATCTTTCTTACTTGATAAATTACACCTCAGGTTTTAGGGTAGTCAGGATTACTACACAGATATGGAAAAATACACATATTTACATTTAAGTTACTCTCATCATAATATGAAATACTTTATTTTTCAGATAGCTGTTATTAAATATTTAAGATTTTGTAGAGCGATTGCGATTTGTAAGTTCTAATGTGCATGTAAATAATAAACTTGAGAAAATATTGTTGAAACAGCACTTCATTTTTCTAAAAAGGACGGTTCATAAAATGTAGACATGTTAATAATGTATTTGTAAATCTTTGCACAAAAAAAAAAGGGAACAAGTTTGAATATTTGTTATCAGTACCTTATTATGCTTCTATTTTACTGATCTGGCCCAATTGAGATCAAACTGCACAAAATGTGTGAACCCTGAATTAAAAGGAGTTAGACACCTCTGGGATGGAGGATTAAATTGAAGAGAAGATTTGATGCAATCAGCTGGTTTCCTTAGCTCTGTAATTATTTTTATGAATTGGTTTATATAAACACAGTTATTATAAATAGGACTAATGTGGATCATATAATGGATTTGTTTTAATTGGATTATAAACAGACTACAATAAATTGGATGGAATTAGACTATCTGTAAAAGTACCTTGAGACGACTAATGTGAACTGGCGCTGTATAAATAAAGCTGAATTGAATTTCTACAAATATGGCAAACTGTTGGAAATGGATCTGAGCCAAGCAGCCGCCTCCGTCTGTAGCAGCATCACCTGAATGTGGTGAATCCAGAGCAGCAGCAGAGGGAGGAGACAATGAGCTCAAATCTTTCTTTTTCTTACCAAGTAAACTTTACTCAGTCTTTTCATATCAGAAATATTTCGTTTGCTGACATTCTACACAATGTCTGAGTTTAATGTGACTGTTGTTACAGCGGATGCCCTTTTACTTATTTTCAATTCCAACTCTACAAAGTAAATCTTATTCTCTTTTGAGAGTATTAGAATAAAAATGATTTGGTAAAAAAAAAAAAAAAGAAGAGTTGCACAGGTCATCACAAAAACATCCTCACTGTATGAATCTGCACCAGCTCGCACAAGTGTTTATAAAGTTTAAATCAATCCGAATGGAGATAATTTCATCATCTATATAAAGCCTGCAGAGTCTTGTTTTTTGATTCAAACTATTAAATAAAAATCTGTATTGAAATGAACGTCTCCTCAGAATTCTTTCATAAAGAAAATGAAAATGTTTTTTTGAGGGTTTTTATTGTGAACTAAAATTCGTCACGTGACTGATATGTCTGCAGAAGAGCCGTCTTCAGCTGGTCTAACGTCCAGTAACTAACAGCCGTTTGCTTGAGTCCTGCTGGCAGACGGTCGTTGTGTCCGAGCTGTCTGAGAAACATGTAATCACATTTTCCTCGGTCTGATTCCTCAACAAAAGCCTCTTTGTTGCCTGTAACCCCCCTTCACCCTCTCCTCCTCTCTTTCTATCAGCTATATAAACTAACAGTTAACATACGGACTTTCATCTTCTTAAATACGTTTATTCTCCCTGCTGACAGGCAGCCTTCGTCTCTACGAGGCTGATAATTCACTAAAATCACAGAAGAATAACAGCTGAACCGCAGCCAAAAATAATTTTATTACGTTTATATTTTATCTTGGCAAAGCAGTCTGGATGATGAGCAAAGATCAATATCAAAAGGGAGCCCAGCACCTGACAAATAAAGTTTACGTTTTTTCTTTTTTCTTCCTGGATGTAAAATCAATAACAGGTGTTTCTTAGTCACCTATGATGAGTGTTTTGACCTAAATTCCACTTTCTGTCTTATGATGAGGAGAGTTTTACTACTCAGACTTGTCTATGGCCACCTCTCCCTCCCCACCTACACTGTCCTGAAAACAACCAAGTGTATTAAGGTCATTGTAATGACACAGAAAACACCTTCAGTTCAGGGATAAATCATGTTCCCAGTTAAATAAATAAATATATGAAAAATCCATCCAATAAGACTGAGTGCATTTTGAACCTCTGGCTCTCCATCCTCTCACCTCCTGATTGGGCTGCAGGGATTTGAAGGAACAGTCCCACATTTCTGAAAATGTTTTGAGACCTCAATCAGAAAAGAATATTTCCATCTTTTTGTATCCAGTTAAAAAAAATAAATGACAAAACACATTATCGGGAAAAAAGAGAGAAAAACAAATAAGCTCTAAAAATAAATCCAGCCTTGATGCGAATCAGGTGAGACGCAGACAAGTCAGTGTCACCGCTTCTACTCATGTTGCCATGGTTACTACATTTCACATTTTTACCGGTTTATTTTGAGTTTTCTTTATACAGTTAACTTCACTGTGAACTAGTTTTGTTTTTAATGAGCATAAAAAAAAAATCATTATTTGACTTTGAAGCTGTTAAAAAGGGAGAGGTTGTATTTCCCCCCACCTTTGGATAGAGCCAGTGGTTCCCTCCAGCTCCCAGCAGCGATGCTGTGACTACATATTCCAGTAGTTATGTAACATAATATGTGTGTGTGCGTGCGTGCATGTGTGTGTGTGAGTGAATGACCCTCACCAGCCTTCCCGATCTGTACAGCCAATCTGGTCAGTTTGCCCTGCAGCACAGACTTCTCCTTCTTAGTCACATTGACCTTCTTGACCGGTTTGACCTCTTCCTTCTCCTCTTTCTCCTCCGACTCGGCGGCTTCCTCGCTCTTCAGCGGCTGGATCTCCAGGGCGATGCCGTCCTGGGTCTTAGCTGGTTGGGGAGGTGGAGGGTGAGTGACAGATGAGGAGGTGGTGGGTCAGAACGGGTCAGGTCAGGGTTTTTGGTGGCAATTATGATGGTGAAAATGGAAATGAATATAGTTTTAGGAAGGGAGACAGAAAAGGGGAAGGTTTTGGACAAGATCAGGGAGAAAAGATGAAGAAAAAGGTGAATGAAATAAATCAATGTATATCAATAAATAACAAAAGAAGGAGGGGGTGGGGTTCGGGGGTGGTTTGGAAATGAAGGAAGAGAGGCAGAGAAAATGTTACACATTAAGTCAAAGCTGGAAACAAGCGTAAGAGTTTAGTCTCACATATAGATTTATACCTCAGACTTTTAATCATTACATATTGGCCCGCTGGTTGAATGCAGAGAATAATGAGGCATTTCATTATTTCAAACATTATCCGTGAGAAGGTTCAGGTAGCTTCAAAGTGTCACTGATAATTTGGGAGCAGCAATGGTAATGAAGAGCAGCAGATAAAGCAGAGATCAATCACAGACACACACAGTTTGCTTCCCATCAGAGTTTTGAGCGCTTGACAACTGATCCGGTGTTTAGTTTCCCTGCTCGATGACTCTGCTGCTCCTCATTTGCATAAACAAACTTTGTATTTGTATTTCACGTCATCAGCTGGGATCCTGTTTGGACTGGAGTGGGAGATCTGGAACTTTCTGATCGGTCTGATCTAAGCTCAACGTGCTCCATCCCCTGCTGTTTGTTATATTTGCAAACCAAAGAAAGGCAAGCAGGTGACAAACAGAAACAGATCAGTCTGACATGCTGTCTCTCATGAATGTCTGCTCTGACAAAGATGCCTGAGGCTATAATGACTTTACATCTAAACTCTATAAATCTGCTTCATTTATTAACTTTAAATACTGCAAATCATCTGTAGGGTCTTTAAATATAAAACAACCACACGAACATCTATTGGCTGACTGAGCATCAACCTGATGATAAGCAACAATACCTCCATCACATCTGGAACCAACAATACGGTCAGATTGTGGACATAAAAACTGGTTGGATTCCTGAATAATCAGTCAAATGTTTCCACATAAAGAAGATTGTCTGACTCATAATGTCTTTAACTTACTGTCCTACTTGTGTTACTGCATGAACCAGAGTCAAATAACGAAGTCTGGTGGGAAGCTGGTGAGACATAGTTAAGACAATTTTAAAAGTTATATACTTCTAGGGATGTCATTATTACTTGATTTCACAATTAAACGCAGTAATAAATGCCACAGTTAATTAAATCATTAAGATCCCTTAATATCGTCACTTTCCAGAAAAGATTGTGTCTGAAAGATTTCGGCAGATCTGTACAACAGCAGGATAACCTCCAGCTTTGTAAAAGTTCAGTAACTGGATTAAATGATGTCATTGTTTAACTAACGGAACACTGAAATTAAATATTATCGTCACATTTGTCATTTTGTATGACTCAGGTTTGGCTTACAGCTAAAAAAAAACAAAAACAAAAAAACTTTTAAATCTTCTTTGAAGGATAGTATTAATGTTCAAACATAACTGACTCGTGAGGTTGATGCCTTTTAGTTGTCAGTGTAAAATGACCTGCAGAAAAAAACTTTTCATTTCAGATATCTGGTCTTGTTTGTTTATATAATTTATGTCTCAACCAGCAGCTATTCTGCTAATGGGCAGCTGGAAGTCAAAGCTAACTAGACACCCCCCCCCCTTATTTTTTATAATGTAGTTTACAGAAAAAGAAACAACAGGTTAACCATCTCAACACTAATCTGTTTGTATTTTTTGTTACCAAATACTGTATTAAATTAACCAATTAAATTTTATTTATGGATCATGTATGAGCTTCTTTTTTTTTTAAATTCTCATCTTTTGTTCTGCAGTGCAAGTATATTTAGGAATACAAGTATGTTTTCAGAAGTCCAGCTCAGTAATAGCTGGAAATGTTTGCTGTTACACCTGCATCTTTGATGCTTCTCCAAAACTTTATGTTGACCCTCGAATCTGAGATGAAAGTGTTTCTGGATGTGCTGCATTGTTCAGAATTTCTTTGTTTCTTTAAATAAGCTCAATTCTTGGGTGACATTTATGAGAAACAAATTTGTGAAAATAATATAAATGAATATGAGTCAATAATAATGCTGAGCAAATTCCATGACTTCATGTCTGCTCTAGAACATTAAAGGTTAAAGAAAGCAGACTTACAAGACTGCTTTGCTGTTTTGGCCCCTTACTGCTATTCTTTTTCATTTTGATTTCAGTCTTTTAAAAAACATAATGTCTTTCAAATTTCTTTTTACATTTGAAAAAAACAAAAAACAGTTTAAAACTACTATCTTAAAAAACGGATGCCTTCTCTCATAAACCTGACAGAAAAACAGGAAAAACGTCTTGCAGAAGACTCAGTGAATTTAAAAGAAATCTCTTCAAAACTTGTTTTTGATATCTCTGCAGAAAACATTCAGACTATTTGAGGGAGCTTAAATGTGTGGACGTAGGGGGCAACACCAATGTGAAGCAATGAGCATCATCACCTCTGTCAGGTTAATCATTAGTCACCACACAGATTTTTACCAGAAGGAAAGTCAGTTCACAACAACATGACCTCAACATGACATTTAACATTCTGGATGTGGGAATGAATCATGTGTCAAACCAGGAAGCTGTGGAGCTTTTTGCACATGGTCCACTCTGAAGACAAGCCACAACATAGAACTAACAGCTTCACATGAACAGGACTGAGACCCACTGACCAACAACAGAACTGGAAACAGGCGCAGCACTGAACCATGGGAGAACGCATGGCGGGCAGAGGGGAGGGCGTGTCTGACAACCAAAAAAGAAAAATGCAACTCAGCAAACAAACTCAAAGGATCACCCCAAACAAAATGGAAAAAAAATGACAGCGATGCAGAACCACGACAGAGAGAGTCAGGAGGAGGTGGAGGCTGCAGAGCTGTGGAGGCTGCAGGAGACTTCAGCAAGACAGGAAGGAACAGAGAAGGAAGAGAGAGAGTCAAAACAGTGTTTACAAGACAACATGAGGTCCTGACCAACATCCTGCAAGAAGGCAACAGTGAGAGAAATGAGGAGGAAAAAAGCCAAAAGAAACTGAAAATACACAAACAGAACTGGTGCTACAGGAGCCCACAGCCCACCGATGCTGCAAGGATGCAACTCCCACACCGACGGCCTCGCTGCAGCCAGAGGACGTTGCACAGATGTTTGGATCCGCTTGAATTTCTCAAACTTTCACGATTGGCACTGAAACAAACTCATGTTCTCCGTTTCTACGTGTCCGAGTGGCTGTAACGTCCTCAATCAGATTCAAAACGCATACGTCAATTAACAGAAAATATTCAACTGTAAAAAAAAAAAATCATTCCTATTTTCATGTGTGAGGATTTGCTGCTTTTGATGCGACAGTGATCAGTTTTACACTAAAATAGACATTTGGAGACGTCACCTTGGGTTTTAGGACACTGATGGGCATACAAACCCTCAATACTCCCTTTTGTTCTTCAGAATGAAACCCTCACAAGCAGCTTTACTAAATACTGACCAGTAGCTATTTTTTTGTGACTTAGCAAACTGAAAAGTGGTGGTAAAGAATCTGAGAATATGAGACACACTTTATTGGTTTTCATCAAAACTAAATGTGTCACAGACATCAGAAAAAGGAGCATATTCCTATTCCAGTCACCTGGAAGCAGCTGCTCCCATCAGTCCTGAAACAGGACTGATGGGAGCACTGGGACAAAAACTTATGTACAGAAATCTTTGGAGCAAATGGAGGTTAAAAAGCTCATCAAAGCTGCGGAGTCGGTGGAAGGTAGGCTCAGAACTTCTGGATATTTTGACTGCCGATCAGAGACTTATCTCTGTGTGATGGGCCGTGTGTTTCTCAGTACATCAAGAAGCATTCTGTCTGCAGCAGATGCTTTAACCACGGGAGGTCGGGAGGAGGGGAGCTTTGTGTGTGTTTTGAGGCAGCTTGCAGAGGAAGCTGGACATGTGTCGGATCACATGGAACATGGAGGACAGTTGGCTGATTTCAGAGTATAAACTAATGAGATAAACAATCACACAAGCATTAGATCTATTAAAATAAGGACATGTCAGAGGTTGGAAGAGTGTGTTAGATTGAAGGACATGCCTTCATTCCTAGCCTGAAGAAGGGCATGATAACCTGATAACCAAGTTTTGTATACTGTCAATCTAATTTGGAAGCAAATTGTTGTCAGAAATTCAGCTCAAACTTACAGGTACTTCAGGTTTCATCAAATCAAAGTAGTTTACAGAGTTTTGGCTCCATCTCCATCTGTTTAACCAACGTTCACCTGCTTTTTCACCAGGCGGAGGCTTAAAACAATGCGGTCACTTATGTGCTTATTCAAAAACATCTTTTCCCCTTAAAACTCCGAGCCTTTTTTTTTGTAATTTTTGGTCGCAAAGTCTGTTTTCACTGCTTTGCAGACGACATCCAGATCTATCTCCCTGTAATGGCCAGTGACAGCCAGTCTGCGGTAAAAAAGCTGCAGGACTGTTTTCATGATGTTCAGGCATGGATGAGTGTAAACTTTCTGAATCTAAATAAATACAAAACAGATTCTGGTGTTTGGACAAAGTAATCTTCTATATGGGCATGACAGTGTCATTGGTCCTCTGTCCTCCTACTACCACCCTCTTGTAAAGAACCTTGTGGTGATGATTGATCTGACAAGCACATCAGCGCTGTTATCAAGGCCAGCTTCTTCCAGCTGAGGACTCTGGCCAAAATTAAATCCTATCTTACTTGTGCTGATTTAGAAAAAGCTATTCACGCATTTGTAACCTGGCATTTAGATTACTGTAATGCCTTGTATGTTGGGTTGGACCAGGGCTCCCTGCAGCACCTCCAGAGTGTTCAGAATGCTGCAGCCCGCATACTTACAAAGACTAAAAGGCGCTAGCATATCTCCCCTATTTTGTGCTCCTTACACTGGCTCCCTGTTTGTTTTCGTGTAAATTTGAAGGTTTTATTGATTGTTTTTAAATGTTTGCACTGTATGGACCCATCTTACTTGAGTGAACTTCTGCACCCCTACACCCCGACAAGAGCACTGCGGTCAGCTGACCAGCTCCTGCTGGCTGTTCCAAAATCACGGCTAAAAACCAGAGGTGATAGAACCTTTTCTGTGGCAGCGCTGAGGTTGTGGAATGGCCTCCCTCTGTCGATCAGACCCTCACAGTCTGTTTAAATCTGTTTAAATCTAGACTGAAAACCCTCTTTTTTTTCCTTGGCCTTCAAATACTAGTAAAGTGCAGTTTTATCTTGGCTTCTTAAAATGATTCTGTTTTCTTATTCCTCCTGTTTACCTATTGTATCTGTGCTTTATGTATGTTGTCTATTGATAGCCGATGTTAAGCACCTTGGTTTAACTCGTGTTGTTTGTAAGGTGCTATACAAATAAATTTGAATTGAATTGAATTCTGCTTTTTAAAATGCAAATTCATGTAGCTCAACCCTTTTAAGTAAAGTCAACATCCAAACATCTTTCCAGCCTCCAGCCAGTTAGACTATGTAGGTAAAATGAATGTTTCAATAGATATAGCTGTATAAAGGCCAAGCAAAAACAACAAAACAGAGTTTATTACCAACAGTACTTTGTAGAAATAACACACAGATCAATAGTGACCAAGCCTTTTCTCATCTGCATATCATTCTCTCAACAATTGACTCTCAGGAGAAAAAACTACTGGCACTGAAACAAACACACAACAAACTATTTACACTTTTTCCTCCAGGTTTTTTTTTCTAATCAGTTATTTATGCTACTATTTACCTACTATCCACAAAAAAGCAACTCCATCTCAACTAGTTTTTGGCACCATTGTGCATCATAAACGTCTTGTTGGTTTTATTCCAGCCATAGAGGACCATTATTTCTGTTATTTTCAGAGATGCATAACTTTCTGGTCACTTGTTGATCTTTGGCAGCTCCTGATTGGACATTATCGGCAATTTAAGCTATCCAATTGGACGTGGCTTCGTTATACTGTAATTTCCAGCTGAAAATAGAGGTCTCTTACCAACATTGTAGTGATGGCGATCTTTTTTATGATGAAAATGTGATAAATAATGGTGTTATCATTGATCACTCATTGTGGATTTATCCGAGTCTCAGAATAAACACTGCATTTTGCGGCTGGATTTTAAACCTCCTGGATGAGATATAAATGCTTGGAAAACCTCAGTAGATCACCTAAAGGGTAAGCTATCCACCACACTTACCACAGAGTTACACACTACCGTTCCTGAGAAACTGTTGACTATATAAGCGATAACACTCGGGGGGCACTGGGTTTTTAAGGGTCTAATGATCAAATCAGTGCCTTCAGAAAAATGTGTGTGTTGAACCCTGAACTGAGGGAAATATTCACACAGCTTTACTGTCCATATTCAAATTTGTGGCAGGGTGCTTGGGAAGTACTTCATGCCAGCTCCTCACTGACAAGCTCTCATGTGAGTGTCGACTTCACAGCTCACAATACATGAGCATGAATAATTGTCAACATTTAGAGCTCAAGCACGCTTTTTCTACAAATTAGTTTTTGTATTTGTGATCATTTTGTCTGAAGCATCAAAAGTTTCACACAGACAAAAGCAACCCAACTTGTCTCCTTGACTCCTTTGTTGGACCTGTTGTCATAACCCCGAGCACAGCTCTAGTGAAAATGGTGTTATATTCCAATTACTGCTAAACAGAGCCGATGAATACCTGCAGCTACTTGCTGTGACACAGAATTGAAGATTTGTTGCTACACACCGTTTGTTTTAAATCATGGATGACAAAAATGTTTACCCAGTAATAGTTTAGTTAACTGAAGATCTTAGCTGATGATAACTATAAAGTGCATTAGAACCACTTCCTCATCAACAGCAGCATGGTTAGACATGTGGGGTTTTTTTTTGGTTTTATTTTAAATGGAGCTACATTAATGATCACCTGTCTTGGCTAAGCAGTAAACTACTAACAGAGAGAGAAAGTGAGTAAAACTGAAAGACAATTACAGAGTACCAGTGTGGAGAAAAAGAATTAAAAAGTACCAAAAGGACTTCAGTTCTGTCAAATGGGAAATATTCTTTGAAAATAATCCGTCAACAGTTTACAATTGTTGACTAATTATTTCAGGACTGAGTCATAATCATCATTCCACAATGTTGCCATGGTGGTTATCATGGCAACTGTGGATATGACTGGCTGTCAGAGACTTGAAAGTTGAGAGTTGCACCCTTTGACAGGTAAAGCAAGGCGAGAGAACGTCCCCCTTTTTACAGCAGAGAGAGAGAGATGGACAGGACACTCCCCCCCTCCTGCCGCCGGGTGGGGGGGGTGAGGAGGGGGTGAGAAACAGAGAGGATGTGGGGACAGAGAGGGACAGATGGATGAATGGAGGGGTTACCTTTGTTGCGATTTTCAGGGGGTCCTTGTTTTTTACCTGTTCGGACAGAGAGAGAGGGCGGAATGCTGATAAAATGGCTCAAAGGAAAAAGAAGATCAAATCAAACTGAGGGAGAACACAAAGTTCAAACTGACAGAAACCCACAGGTGTGTGTGTGTTGTGTGTGTGCGCTGTGGGCAGGAATGGACGGATCAGAGGAGAGAGACAAGACTTCCCATTGCGGAGAACCAGCCGTTTGTTTTACAAACGAGATGAAAATCATGATAAGTTTTCAGTTTGTGTTGAATTTATTACTATTGAGCTGAAACTGTGTGAGTGCAAGACTTTTAAACTAAAAAATAAGAAATGGACTTGGAAGGACCAATGAGCTAGTCCACTTGGGATTAGACATCATATTCAAAAAACATTGTTGATGTTCTTGACTTTCATTTGATACCAACTCATCTAAATCTAGATTAATGACAAAACCAGTTCAAAATAGGAGGTTGACTCAGAAGTGTGAGTCATTCCCTGTCAGGGAACTTTTACTGTGTGGTTTTAAGTCTTTCCTTTTATTTCTGCTTTCTCTAACTGAATACTGAAATTAAACAGTGAATGATGTATCCAGATGGGATAATATGGGACAGGATGGGGTTGTTGTGAATGGGACGGTCGGTAGGTTTGAGTTACTTTACAACTGTTGGGTTCCGAGCATCATTTTGCACCAATTCACTCACATGATGAACATTTTCTGCTGTTGATCCACATCAGCAGTCTGACAGATGCTGGTCGGCCAGGTTTGTTCCCCAAACATCGACTTCCCATTGTCCTTAAAAACTACCACACACACACACCTTGGTGGTGCACGGTGTGGATTGTAATAAATAAGGGTTTTTCTTGTGTGTATGTGAATGCACATGTTCCTGAAGTGGGAGTGGTTAAATTTGGAGAGTGATGAATAAAGTCAGGAGACTCCTGACAGAACTGTGGACATTTAATGCTTTCCTGTTGAGTTTAAGTCTAATGTTGTCTTGTGGTTCTCCTCAATAGGACTTTGTAGTTTTATATAATTGCTGTTTTTGGATTGATTGACTGGAGGCCAAACTGTAAACCTGAGTGTCTCTCTCCGCTGAGCTGGTACATTCAGCCGGTTCACAATGAATGCCTGACAAACTCAAAACTTTAGCCAATAAAACAAATGATCAGACAAAAACAAAGTAAAGGAAACAACATGAGTAAAAGGGAGTTAGCATGATCACAAGCAAATCAAAAGCAATAGAGACCGACTGCAGAAGCCTGTTGGTTTATCATCAGTCTGCTCTCACACAGTACGAGGATCATGTCAACTTTGGATTTTCAGGGGTTTCTCGTCAAAAAGCGACAGGTGTGTTTTGCATGTTTAATGGGCGTCATGTCAGTGTAATCAGTAGCTCAGTTTAGTGGACAAACCACCACAAATAAATGAGGCCATGATGAAGAAAACTCAAGAAATGCTCTGACTGGTGGATTATTTTGTTCTTTTAGGTCTGTGTGGGAGCGCAGCTTTGAAACGTTATCAAAAAATGTTTTCATGTGTCTGTCAGGATTCACGGTCACAGCAGCAGATTAACTGGAGATGAGATGCAACTTTGCTTTTCTCCAAAGTTCAGCCATTTGCTGAGGAGCTGACATCAACACGAACCTTGAGCTGCTTCTCTGTGTCTCCGAAAGATGAACTCATGAATCCTGTGAAGCTCAAAAGACTAAATATAAAGCTAACAACTGGATTTATGTCGTTAAAAGTGCTCAGAGAATCTGATAACATAGAATTCTTTCAAATTTAGTTATGACTAAATTTACTGATAAGAGTATTCCACAAATAATTCCTTATTATTTGGGGGAGGAAACTTGTTTAGCAGACACAATCACAGGTGACTGGTAATCTCATCTTTGGTCTCATTTATTCACTGACTGTTTTTTTGTGTACACATTTTTAACTCAGATTGAAGTTAAAAATGTTAAGAGGCTACGGTTATGTCCTTCAAACAGCTCTGCTATCATCAGTCCAGACTGGAGAAGCTCTACCTTCTGAAAGAGTCGGCCAGGACGACTGCAAAAACCTCAAACACAAGCTGATAAAGCTTACAAATATTTCCCGTCTGCATTCTTGAAATGGTGGAGCAGAAATATTCAGAAACGGTCACACTGATAAACGTTTCAAACTTCAGACTCCTAGCCCTCGTATGACCCTCAACGTGACTTGTGTTCGTGCGACAGCTTATCTTTCATGTCTTACTTTTCTTGACCTTCTTCTCTTCGTCGTGTTCGCTGGCGCCCAGCAGGGTGAAGATGATGCCAGTCTGAGAGTTGACACCGACAGCTGACACCATCATCCTGCCAGATCCTTCCATCACATGAGTCCCTGGGGAAAGATTTAAAAAGTTAGGAACTTGGGGTTTTCCTTTTTCAACTGTCACTACACTCCTGTCGTCTCGCTTTGTTTTACATCACTGATGAATCACTTGTCATTTTATTTTATTCATTTTCTGAATTCTTTAGAAAGACTCATGTTTGGATTTATATTCCTCACCGTTTGCCAACCTTAACACCGTATCCTCAGTGATGAAACATCACTGATACACAGGAGTTTTGAGCCTGTAACATCAGAATTTTGAGACTGAACTTAGCCTGAACACTCAATGTTCAGGCACTTACCAGACAGCAACATTGGGTCCTTATCCAGAGACTTCCGAACCTGGTCAGACTCGCCAGTCAGAGAGCTCTCATCAATCTTAAGGTCGTTGCCTTGGATCAGAATCCCATCAGCAGGCAGCAGGTCTCCTACAGGCAGAGGTCGGAGATCAGAGGGTCTCACTCTTAACCCGAGCTCCATTCATCTCTCAGAACAGAATCACACACAGATTTCACGACTGAAAGTCTGATTAAGGATAAAAACCAAAACATAACAATCAGACTTTTTCCCATTTGGTAAAGATGGTCAAAATAATCATCCGATATTTGAACTAAATTCAGAGCCTTTACGGAGCTAAAGGAGAGATGCAGATTTTTAGTGTCGTAAAAAGAAATGTGTTAATGATGAATGATCCTTAAAACTGTTGTGAAGATTTCCTACCAGGTCGTATTAAGACAGGCCACAGTACTGGTATGGATATGCATTTTTGGTTGGTTTTGAGCCCACAGTTTCAACATAGACCGCTCTAAAATTGAACATTCTCTCCTCATCTCAATATTGAAAAGCTTCCACTCGTCTGGTGCTGAATGATCCCATCAGATCTTCTCTGAGCAGATCGTTCATTAACAGAATGAGCAGGAACCCAAACTGTGACCAAACAGCTGGACATCACTGATGCTTTATTGTTATCTGTTGTACAGAAAAATAAGCAGCTTGTTTGAGCCCATCTTTTTGTGCTACCAGAGTTCGGTATCTGTGCTCCGTACCGTATTTGATCTGGGCGATGTCTCCGACCACGATCTCTGCTACAGGGATCTGGATCACCTGACCTTTGCGGATCACCGTGAACTTTTGTTCCTGTTCGATGCGGCTCTGAAGCCCACGAAACTGCTTCTCTTTGGACCAATCATTGAAGGCTGTGACCAGGACCACAATGATGACTGAGAACAGGATAGCTGCACCCTCAATCCAGCCGGCCTCGGCCTCCCCCTCGTCCTCTACGCCTCCTGCAACTTCGCCACAGGCTGAGGGAGGGTGGGGGACAAAACAAAATTAGCAAAAAATCTTTAGTAAGGGATTCAGATGATAGCAAACAGAGCAAGCTGTATTTTCAAAAAGGAAAAGTTGACTCTTCCTGCTGAAGGAGCGTCTTTCATTGTCCAAGTCTCAGATATTTAGAGGATGAAGTTAAAGATTATTTCTGATTATTACTGGGTAAAAAGTACATTTATACACAATTAGATAAAATAAAATAAACTCTTTATACATATAATAAGTGAATGATGAGTAACATTACAGATATAATACATACAATAAAAGACAAGATAGCAAACAAATTTAAAGACTTCTATAATCTGAACCTGAAACAGACCTTCACTGTCGCCCCCTGGTGGGTGGTAGAAGGAGAGGCCGAGCGAGATGATTGCAGCGATTTCCAGGATAATGAGTGTGACGTCTTGCAGAGCTTCCCACA
This sequence comes from Leptatherina wallacei, assembly GCA_028567055.1. NCBI lineage: Eukaryota > Metazoa > Chordata > Actinopteri > Atheriniformes > Atherinidae > Leptatherina > Leptatherina wallacei. The sequence goes on from JAOXYM010000003.1 coordinate 7,391,497, forward strand.
CCAGCTGAAGGAACGTCTTGGCCTTCTTTGGGGGGATTAAGTTCATTCCGAACACTGTGTGACGTTTCTCCAAATCGACAGGGTTTCCAGACAGACCTGCAGACACAAATGCAAGACATCATCATCCCCATCCGAGCAGGAAACGGTCAACGTCAGGCTGTCCCAGCAGAACAGAGCAACACCGAAAACTACAACAGGGAAGTTTGGAAGGCAAAAATGCCAAAAATTGATCTACTGGAATGATTTATTTTCTGTGTCTGTGTGCATTAAGCCAGCTGAATCAATCAGTTATTCTAATAAACGTATTCTTTAGTTTTTAAAGCAGCAGCCTACAGACCCGTCATGCTGAAGGAAACGGTCCATACAAATGTTCACCTAATTGTCAAATTTGTTTGTGAAATCAGATTCCTTTCTGGTTTTTGACAGAAGAATAAAACCTAAACGGACCTCCTGCCGATTTCAGCCTTTACCGACGGTCAGTTTAAGTCGCTACACAGAATATGACAGAATATGACAGAATATGTGCTGATCTTTAGATTAGTCAACACAGATCTGTCCCGGCTGCTATTCCCTCCGTCTATGTGAAAATCCAGCAATCCACTCTCAGAGAGGCTGTATAAAACCCAGGTCATCTGTCCATGAGCGTAGAATTTGGACATGTTTCTACCAATATCCAGCCAGTCCTGAGCTGTCCCCACCATTTTTTGTTCCACTTCCAGCTGAGAAAGGAGGATATGCTGGGGCAGGTGGCCTTTAGTTCTCAGAGTTGTGACAAAATTAACTATAATTTAATCAGTCATAATATGGCACACTGAAGTGTAGGGGTGGGTTTAAAAAAAATTGATTTAAATCGATTCAAGTAAAATTAATTCAATATCGATTCATAAAACTAAGGATCAATTTTTTTATGTCCAATTTTTTTTTTGCACGTATGTCCATATTTTCTGATGGCATTACCCAATTTAGAGCAATTTTATTATCATGCTCTGTGTTTTATAAAAAAAGTTACCTGAGATTAAAGAAAAATAAGTGTTGTTAAACAATTAGCTGTAAATGAATTGAAATCGAATAGAATAAAATCGAACTGAAATAGACTATTGTGAATCGCATCGATTCAGGGAATTAGTGACGATACCCAGCCCTACTGAAGTGTTTATCTGACTTTCATTTACAGTAATTGTACAGACTGAAAAAGACATCTTTGTTTTGTACAAATCTCAAAAACTGAACCATCATGATTTTAACATATTTTTTAATAATAATGTAAAAATGAACTTTGTAATATGATCAATTCTATGCAACTGTAATAGTCAAAATGATCACATAATCAACTTTTTTATATAATTATAATTAAAAGGATGATTCATTTTGTAATAATGTTTTTTATTTAACAATTAAATATTATTTCAACAGTTATGAACAGTTTACTGTATAACATTGATTACAGAAATCATTAATATAATCCTGTATTCAGCATAAACAAACAAAAAATTCCATGATATTGCAAATAAACGTCTATCATAAGTGCAGAAAGAATAAACAAAAGAATAATTCCAGAAATCTCTGTGAGCCACTTAAATGTCTCTACAAATGTCAAAATCAAAGCTACGCCTTAGTGTAACCCATTGATGAAGAAGCCTGCTTTATTTTGACAGGCCAGCTTCCTGTGCTGCATCAGTCTCCCTTTAAAATCCGGGGTCACCAGGTGATTTTCCCTTTTACCTGCTGAGG
>JAOXYM010000003.1:7422732-7437230 GCA_028567055.1 Leptatherina wallacei
AGTTACACACAAATTAGTTTATACGGTTTACAAACCATGTATTACGCACACACAATGATATTGAGTCTATTTTCTCTTCATAGGAAACAGTCATAAAAAGTCTGCATCATTCCCTTTATGTCAATACATTTAAAAATGTTCATATTGCTGACTTATGGAAAATATTCCATAAGTCAGCAACATGAAGAGACCTCTCCATACAGACTGCTTTTTCTGCCTTTTTGTTTGTTTCACTTTGTTCTGCACTGATCAACTGGGTGTTTTGTTATTCTACCTCTTCCATCACAACTCTTAACTTGAGAAAACTGTAAACTGTAAACACAAAGCTAAAATGAGAACATAATATGTATGTCCACCAGAAATCATAAACATTTAGCTTTGGTTTATAAAAGAAAAATGGAGCTACATGCATGTCTAAACACACCTCCTAAATACTTGTAAAAAAAAAAGACCAGAAGCATCCTAAGCAACTCCTCAGAGTGCTAGAAGAATAACAGCTTCCTGTTCTAGAAGCTACAGCAACAAGTTACTTTGTTTCTGCTGCTTATCAAAAGGGAAATGTTAGCAATCAGTTTCTTTCCTTCCTTATTTATTCCAGAGTCCGCCATCATTATCAGGGTGTCTGAGCCTTGTAATTTCTTATCACACAGCTGAGCGTATATTCACAAAGAAAACTAGAGTTACAGAAAGTCAGAAGTCTGCCTCTGCTCTCAGTCTACATCCCCACCAACAACCAACTGATCCAGCTTACAGCCAGGAGGGAAGTGATGGTACTGTAGCCAAGCAACTAACAGCTGCTACAGACCACATCTCTACTTTATTTTGGTGTCTGCTTTCATTTTCTGTAGTTTGAGCTTGTCTCAATGATTTTTTTGAACTACAGCCCAGCTGTCATTATTCTCCGTTGTCTCAGGTGGAGGACTGAAGAACCAGCAAACCACACAACTAAACATCAGTGTGAGGGCACAAACAAGAATTCAGATGGTGTTTCCCTCCTTCAGAACTAAAGGCATGAGCACACCACCTCGTCTTCAATGACATCTTTAACTGTTCATTAAAGACAAAGAGTTCTACTGACTAAATATTGTAATCTTTAGGGAGGTAGAACTATGTCTGTCTAAACCAAATGATATCCAGCCTGATACATCAACACCAATAATCATGAAGTGCCTTAAACTGGTCCTAAACAACATCAAAGCCCTCGCTCCTGCTGATCTAGACCAGTACCAAGTCGCCTATAAAGCCAACAGATGCACTGACAATGCAATTTCACTTGCTTGAAACTGCCTTCACACAAACCTGAAGAAACTATTAAAACATTCATATAATTAATCAGAGGCTTTGCAATCAATTAATATCGATTAATCGCATTTTAATTGCATAACAATAGTTACCTCAATAAGCACCCACTGCTCAATTAGAAAAGTAAATGTTACATGCTTTTACGTCAGTCTCTAATAACACCAGAAAAAGTCTCTAGATTTGACACTAGTCACTTTTTCCCCAAAAAGAGTCAACAAAGTGCTCTGAAAACTCAAAAAATATAACGACAAAGCTGCTAAATTGGCAATACTGCGTTAGCTGAGCTCTGACATGTCCGTCAGTGTAATCAGTGTACTGGAAATGGTGCACTGAACGTTTGAACCATAAACTTCAATTATATGAAAAAAAAATTTTAATGGAAAATTCTATCTTTAATTTAAAAAAAGAAAAAAAAAACTCTGTTATAATGTGACTTCATAAATTGCTCCTTTTTTTCCTCCAGTGAATGTTTGCACTTCTGTACAAAGAATAAAATGTGTGAAAATAAGTACACTGCTCAAAAAAATAAAAGGGAACACATAATATTAAGCATTTAACTCGAAGTTGATTCTTCTGGGATATCAATCTGTCCAGTTAAGAAGTAACAATGATTGTGAATCAGTTTCACCTGCTGTTGTATAACTGGAACAGACAACAGGTGGAAATGAGAGACAATTAGCAAGACAACCCCTACAAAATGATGGTCCTGTAGGTGGTGGCCACAGACCATTTCGCTGTATTCATCCTGTCTGGCTGATTTTTAGTCACATCTGCATTTTGCCAGTGTCCTCACCACTAGAAGTATCATGAGGTGGTGTCTGCAAATCCACAGAAGGTAGTGCAGCTCATCCAAGATGGCACATCAATGTGCGCTGTGGTAAGATGTCTCTCCCAGTACAGTGTCGAGAGCATGGAGATACCAGGAAACAAGCCAGTATACCAGGAGACCTGGAGGACAGCAACCCAGCAGCAGGACCACTATCTGCTCCTTTGTGCAAGGAGGAACAGGACGAGCAGTCCCAGAACCCTACATAATGACCTCCAGCAGGACACTAAAGTGCATGTTTCTGCTCAAACTGTCAGAAATGGACTCCATAAGGGTGGTATGAGGGCCCCATGTCCACAAATGGCTGAATTTCTTCATCTACCTGTCATTTAGCTCTGCAGAGGCCTGATAACGAGCCATTCACAATCCAGAACTCCATGGGTTAATAATCTATATTTCCATTGATCATTCTTATGTTATTTTGTTCTCAACACATTCCACTGAAAACTATCAGGTGTGTTTGAGCAGAAATACTTGGAAAACCTGCTGAATTGCGGCCCTGGTAGGACCGAATTGAGTAGCCCTGCACTACGTACTGAATAAAAAGGCTCAACTGGAATATTTCATTAATCAAGATCTAAGATGTGTAAAGTGTTGCCCTTATTTATTTTCAGCAGTGTAAATAGTTGACCAATTACCTGCACAGAACAGTAAAACAAGCCATATTTAGTTAGCTTTTACTTTGATTTGACCTTTTTACAAGGTGAAATTTTTTTTAAAAAGCTGGTAAGATACACTGAAGAGAGATTACAAGGACAAACCACTGAAAAGTATGAGTAAAAAAAAAAATCTTCAAGCACGCTGGAAGGAGATGCAGAGACTTTTGCAGGTAACAAGCTTGACATGACCATATCAAATATGATCGTATATTTAGTCTACTGTAATGTTTGGTGAAATCTGACTTCCACAGGCAGCTTTTCAACTCCAACAAATCCATGCTGTCTGAATGTTATAAACTTACTGAGTACAGTGATGTATCAGGGCCTTTGGTTTCAGATTGACTTTCGGTTGTGCTGCGAGCACACAGCTGCCATAGGAGTGGAAATAAAAAAAAATAAATGTATCGCTCAATAAAAACAATGCAATATTTTCCAGTAAAACCCTGCAGGGAGCAGGCTGTTCAACCATCTCATTTCAGCAAACTGTTTGCAGTTACATGGAATTTGGACTGAACTGGTACCTTGGTAGAGTAACATGCTACTTAGGGCTGGGCGATAATTCAATAACGATATATATCGAACGATTGACGTGTGTGCAATAGAAAAAAAAAAAAAGAGTGACGATAAAAAGTTCATAACAAATTCTTCTTCCTTTTTAAATACAACCTATCATGGGGTTCATACTACAGTCGTTACTTCCTCCCAACCAATCACAAACACAGACCCAGGCACGCTCCACGACCAAGCCCCGCCCCTCTCAAACCCCAACAGAGTGCACATGTGTAGCTGAAGATGTTTAATGGTGCGATTTCTTTATAAACTGTCGGCGCAGTTATGAGGAAGCAGAACTCAGGTTCTATGTTCTGTGTATTGAAGCAGAAACAGACACAGAGCAGATATTTTACACGGACAGTTTGGCTGTAAAGCTCTGCAGAATGTTTCTCTGCACAAGAGTGAGGTATATATGATCCACTGTCCATGTGAACTGAGTTAGCGACCGTATGTAGCGTCATTAATACAGTCTGCTCCATAGCTAACATCTGATCAGCTGAGAGTCTGTGCAGAGAGCTACTGAAAAGAGTTTCAATGGAGTAAAAAATCCATTTTGTCCTAAACCGACCGGTTTTATTCTATGAAGTTTAGAAGCGGCAGATGGGACCTCTACATAGTTTTTATTCTCATTAAACAACATAGATTTATATGACAGTATAAATATCCTTGGCTTCTTTCCATGAGCACCTGCATGTTGTACACAATGCTTGTGTGCATGTGGTTATCTTACAAATAAAGAATATTTCCACATTATCTGATCCAACAATGGGAATCTAAAAATAAAGCGCAAAATCCCGTGCAGTCAGCATAACCTCTTGCTGTCGAAAAAAAATGACAATTTATTCCTCGAATGTCAGAATCTAAAGATTGCCACTAAAATAGGCAAAAAGTTATTCTCCACATGTAACTTAAAATACAGGTTTTCCTCTAACATAAAGTTCAGGTAACTCATCCTACTGGCCTGTCCTGTAATGTCTGGAGTTGGGGCGAGGAATGACATCAGGCAGGGTTCTGGTTAAAAGGCGTTTACTTGCCTTCTCCTGAAAAACGTTGGGATTGGTATCGACAGATCGGAACCCTACAAAAGTGGATCCCTAGTAAAAAGCCAATCAGCTTTGTTGCAAGAAATTATTGTCAAAAATGGAAAACTTTAGCTTCCAGATTAAATCTGAGAAATTCAAAGGGAAGCTTCATTTCTGTATGTGTATCAAGGTTGAACAATTAATAGTTTTACATTCAAAATCAAAATTTAAAACGCAATTTTAAAATCACTGAATGGAAGCTGGAAATTAAAAGATGAATTCTCAAACCAAATCACAATGTTAATATTTGTCAGTATGTTATGCCTTTGGTAGACATTAGAAATATGACAGGAAATGGGGTGGGTGAGAGAGGATGTGGTCGTTTATGGTCAGTGCCTTAAACCTGGTTATCAGAGCATTTAATCTGCCTTCACCACATCCCATTTTTCAGAACTGATAAAAGGGTCATTTGCTGATTCTGATTATGTTCACATGACTTTCATTATTTATAAAATAAAGCACCTATATATAAAAATAAATAAAAAATAAATCTATCTTGGAAGAGGACCCAGGTAACACCCTGTTGAGTTCATACCAAAAGGAAGTGCAGTATTTAATGTTTTCTCAGAACAAAAACAAACTATCTGACAATAATGTGACAGTTTGGAGTACTAATCAGCTCTATGGTGCACAACATTTGTGTCACATTTTCTTTCCTATTGTGCACTGAAATAACCCTACCAACCATCAGCCTCTTCCAGCCCTCAGCAGAGAAGCAGCACATTACTCAGCCTCAGATGACTGGTGGTGGAGCATCTTGTGACTGAGAGCAGAATGGAAAAAAATCCTCACAGTCTGCTGTTTGTTGGGCTGAGGACCAGTGGGACAATGTGTCAGCCTGAACAGTTATTTTTCACAAAGCCCAGGAATGTTTGGTGTTGGAGTGGAGAGCATGTGAATGCAGAAAACAAGCTGCTATTGACATGAATGAGTGGGAGGAGTGTATCTAACAGCCCAATCAGGAAGCAGCTGACAACGAGATAGTTATCTTCATAAGAGGAATGTGATGGGACGAGGTGAAGGAGGGAAGGCGTTTGTGCGAAAGGGAGCACATATCGGAATGATCACACATTCGGCTCAGAAATTTTGCGTATGCAGCAGAACCAGTCATGTGTCACAAAAAGGAAATAAGAAAAAAAAAAAAAAACAGGTTCCTCCAACTTTAGGTTTCCTGTCTCAATGACACTTTTATGTCATGGTAGGAACATTTATAACAATAAATAATCCATGCGAGTTTATTACTAGGAATCATTTGAATGTTAAATAAATAAATAAATAAATAAATAAATAAATAAATAAATAAATAATCTACAATTTTACATTTGAAGTAGCAGACACTTTTATGCAAAGAAAAGACTTAAATGAAAAAAAATGTGATTCTTCAGTGAGGTAATTCTTGGAGGTGACTAATTTGGTAGCTTGTTCGACCATCACGGAACCACTAATGAGAGCAGTCTAGGGATGTTAGTAATCAAAACCACTGATGAGACGAGGGTGGCAAAAATTAATCACAAATTTGTCAAATTCAAACGATATCTATAACATTAATGGTTGCTTTCTTAAAAAATACAGCAGTGTCCTGATTAAACCGCTGACGCATTTGGTCAATCTGTTAAACAAAGCCTGTAAATTTCCTTTGGGCTATAAAATAGCAGTTGTACCAATATTTAAAGCAGGAAGTCTGGACTTAATGTGCAACTATCAGTCCATTTCAATCCTGCCTGTATTATCAAAGGTGATTGAAAAAGCAGTAGCTGCACAATTGGTTGACCATTTGGAAGCGTACCAGCTCCTCCACCCACAGCAGTTTGGTTTTAGATCCGGTTATTCGACTGAAATAGCAAGCTGCTGTTTCATTGAGAACATGAAAAAAAATCCCTGGACAGGGGTCAGGTGGTAGGATCTATATTTTTAGATCTTAGAAAGCCTTTCGAAACAGTCAATCACAGCCTACTTTTATCTAAAATGTCATTGTAAAATCCAATCTGCTATCACCACTGTAAAATTGTAGGGAAGCATAAGTTGCCAAGTTTTGAAAGTTTTAGGGACTTGTGCTTTCTCAAACTAATATAGTGGATGGTGTTGTCAGATTTGGTGTTTACCCCCCATAATTGTTAAGGCACGTTTACAGTGTGTTTTAGCAGGATTTTGCCTGGAGGCTCCATAGAAATCTGGCATTCTCTTGGACAAAGTTGAACTGTGAAAGACGCCGTTCACAAGCGCCAGAATGAACACGTTCACAATAACGTTCATCAGGCGGAAATTAAGTCTGTTCAGTTCACGTTCATCCAAAATCATGAACGATCCTTCATTGAACTCGTTAATGCATAACACTGGTTTCTGATGCCCCTTCACAATAAGAGCGTTCAACTTGTCTTTTTTCAGACGTGTCAATGCATGTTATATAAATCGACGCATTTATATAATCGATTACGTCGACTCATTGACGCGTCGGGGACAGTTCTAGTGCAAAGTTATGGAACTCATTACAAACAGAACTCAAGATCATATTTGAGTTTAAAACATTCATCTCTAGGCTTAAGTCTTGGCTGAAATCCAAACAGAGTTGTACTTGTAAATAGCAGTGTGTGTGTGCGTGTGGTGTGTGCAAATGAATGAATGACTGTGTGTTGGAGTAATTTTTATATATCTTTATTCAAGTGTGTTATGTATTACTGTATTAGTATTGTATAGAAAGACCCAACCACGGACAGGAGTTGTGAATTAGCCGTTGCTATAAACTCCGTTTGCTTGGCATCAGCTACAATTAAATTATAACATTTTTTGTAACTGTGCCTAAATGCAATGTCCCTGACAAATAAATAAGTACCAGATGATCCTGAGGGGAGCAGAGTGGTCAAAAAGGAGAAGTCACGGCAGGTTGGATAAGTGACTTGAATTTGACACAAGCAGCCATGGGTAGCCAGTGAAAGTTCAATGAGCCATGCAGACATGTCCATCTTGGATGATCAAACAGCAGACGTGTACTGAACCATCTGTAGGGGTTTCACTGTGCATGCTGAGAGACCTGACAGAAGGGAGTTACGGTGATCTAGACAGGAAATAACCATGGTCTAATTAGCTAGCTATCACACTTAGAAACGCAAGAAAAATCAGTCTGATTCAGCATCCATCCAGCTCTTTGTTTAATCATTACACCCAGGTTTCTAGAAAAACTTTGTTTCAGAGACAGCTGTAAAGGCTATTTTTATATAGCTATTGTGTTGGATGGAGAGAGACTGGCTGGAATGACAAAAAGCTCAGGAATAATCCCTTCAACTAAACTTCTATGTGGATATGTCAGAGACAAGCAGAGATTTTTGCTGAAATCAGAGGTCATCTTGCAAGAACAAAGAACAATATGTTCAGCTGGTTATGATAATTTTTTCCTTCAGTGATATACTGAAAGAAAAAAAAGAAGGAAAAAAAAGAGATATGAGTGGCCTGAGGGTATATAGAGCAGCTGCCTATATTGGCTAGGAAACTCATTTTAAAGAAAATAAAAAGTTAAAAATGATATGTTCTTTTGAAAGTAGACTACAAGAATGGACAATTCAAACAGTAAACATTTTGATTGTCAGATGATTACCGCCGGTAGGGCTGGGCGATATGATCTCAAAATTTGAGGTCATATCACCCAGCCCTACTCAAATCAATATCACGTTTAATTGAGGCTGTTACTTCGATGACGATTAATTTGCGATTATTTTAGTATCAACTTTGTTTTCTTTTTTTCCCTATAAGTTATCTTCAAGTTAATTCTTGTTCAAAAAAGATTCAGCCCATCACAAAACGGATAACCAGGATGCACATCTGACAAATGGCAATAAGGTCAAGTGGACGCATCAGTATCAGCGACCAGTTTGGGAACAATTGGTTAGGTCTTAAATTTTGAGTTCACTGTTATGCTCACCAAAATCTTTAAAAGAGAACTTTGAGAACAACCCAGCAACACTACCAGTAAATTAGTACCTCATTCTACAAACTAAAGCCATGTATTTTAGTACATTTTTGGTTTTAAAAGATCATCCACTGTCTGAATCTGCCTTCTGTGCTGCTGAAAACAGATCATCATCATGACGTGTTCAAAGTCATGTGAAAGCACACGGGGTGTGAATGTCATGTATGGAAAATCTCCCTCACACAAACAGCTTTTTTTTTTCCTAGTGAACTTTGAAATAAAAAAACACTTCAGTTCCATTGAGCACATGATCTCACCCAGAGACTATGACTGCGCTGACACTCAAACGGTGAAAAACACCGAACATCCAGGTCAGAAGAGCGAACCTCTGATCCCATCCACAGAGTCAAAAGTCACTCATTCAGAAATCAGCAAACAAAAGTAGAACAGCTGAGAATAAATTAAGTCTGTGAAGAAAAGCAGAGATTTTTCCAAGCAGCGGGAGTGAGCATGTCCCTTTCCCTCTGATTCTTTTATGTTTGAACAGATTTCATCTTGTCCCAGTTTGGAGCGTCTTGGCTTTGACAGCAGCGCGTGTTTGGATCCGAGCAGTGTGTTTCTGTGTGTGCATACACAGTGATGAATGACTATGCGCTGATTGTGTGCAGTCACCATAGCCAAACAGGGCAACGCCCAGTTCTCCAACACAAACACTGCATTCCTCGTACCTTGCTCCCCACTTCACAGACCACAGACCAGCAAAGAGGTCTCGATGGCATTCAGACCTGGTACACAGTGCGTCTCTGGTGGAGTCCTGGTCACCTTGACAACACGCTGTCAGAAGGGTAGAAAACAATCCAGGGCAGGAACTTTGCAGACTCTGCAGTCTGAACAGGAACCAGAACTGACCGCCAACAGGGTTTCCCCACAAAAACCTGATGCTGCTAATCACATGACCAGTTCTAGCCACAGAAAATATGCAGAATAAAAAAAATTGCTACAATAATAGCATCTGGAAGCACATCTAGATGAAACTGAAATACTGTAAATGTAACATAAAACCACCCAACTAGTTTTGTTCAGGTCTTCCTGGTGCCACCAAAACAACTCTGAACCATCAAAGCATCTACACAACCTCAACAAATCCAGAGATATCCACCAGCATGTAGACAGCAGCAGCAGATCCCATTCACTATAAACTCAAAGTTGTGTCCACGGATAGCTTTCATTTCTAACTTTGACCTGGGGAGTCAATTAACCACCTTCAACAGCCACCAATCCTGAAAAAAAAATCTATAGTGTGTCAGTGTAATTCTATTTAAACATGCCATCAGAAATATTGTTGCCATTAAGGGGTGCAACAAACAGAACTCTCTTCTACACATACAGAAAACACCAGATCATGACGTGAAATTCAACATGATCCATGAGACCAAATCATTCGCCTGCCGTTGCTGCAAAGCCCAGCTCTGACACTTGCATATATAATTTAATAACTTCCAGTGGACCTTCAGAGAATAATTGAGGGGAACACATATCTACACAGATAAATGAAAAAAAAAAAAAAGAAGGTATTACATCCAGTTTGATCCCAACTCCTCCTCTTCTGGTTTTAGTCTAGGAAGACAGTCATAGTTCAGGAAGCAGGCCCTTTAACATTAACCCTTCACATCTTTTGAGGCGTGGAAACAGCAGATTTCAAAGAAAGAAGTGCCGACCTGAAACATTTTTCTCTCACACACAGTCACACAGCACCTGTTAGCTGTATGCATACAGGGAAGTGAAATCCCAACTGCTGCCAACACAACATGAGGAAACCATTGAGCCTTCACTTCCTGTTGGCTCTCAAACTGCCTTCCATCTGCTCACTTCCTCCTCTGACCGAAGCCTCTCTCAATCTCTGGGAGGACACAAGCCATCTCAAACTGTTTAAAGTGCAACTCAAACTAATTCTAAATGTTTCAAGCGACTGTGCAGATGATCTTCTACAGGTCTAACGTGATCTGATCTCAGAGACTTTTAAGACTTTTTGCACAAATATGACGACATGTTTTAATCCATTTGTTTCGTGTCACAAATTTATAAGAATTTAGCATTTCTATGCAGCCACTCTGTTAGCATTTCAACTAACCGAAAATTATCATAATTACTGAATTATTTGACTCTTGCACTTCAGATCTTGCATTCTGTTGGTTAAAGCCTCTAATCTCTGAAACACACTCACTCTGTCATGCACTCTTTATTCTGTCATCTTTATCAGCTGTTAACATGCTGCAGAGAAATGCCAAATAAGCTGCGTGCCTAAAACACACACACAAATACACGCACAGAGTCTGCTGAAACACCAGTCTGAAATACACAGCGACTCAGTTCGCTGTAGTCTGTTTATCATTAAATTCTCAGTGTTAAGGAGACTTCCAAACAGGGAGTGACTGGTGTTGTAACCTGCAGGACTGAAATTAAATGGTGGAAACTATGCAGAAATATGGCATCTGTTACTTTTTTCCAGATGCTTTCATACAGGTATAAATAGGATTATGCAGATGTGGTGACTATCATCTTACATGATAATTATTACACAGTTATATGAGAATATTTGAGGCATTTTATAGTTGACAGAGGCAAGATGGATGCAACAGGAAAGTCTTAATTTGATATAATTTCAGATGTTTTTTTTCTACAGTGCAACTGATTATAAAAAATAAAAAAAATCACTGCATGTACACAGGGTTGTAACTTCTGTACATGGAAAGAGACTGAAAAACAATCAAGACTATATGAAAAAACAATTAGTGGGTCGATACTGGTTGGTGTAAGGATCGTAAATTAACAAGCATTACCTGAAATGAATCAGCATATTTGAAAGGGACACAGAAGCACCTTTAACTTGTCACCTCATGAAGGTGAAGTTAAAATGCCAAGAAGGAAAAAGAAACTCAGAAATACTCATTTCACCATCAATGATAGTAATCAAACAACGCAAAACAGATATTACACGTATGCATCCATGTACTCAATACTCTAGTAAAGATGGTTAAGTAATTACCTTTCTATGAAACCTGCAAAATTAGAAATATTCAATTCTGAATGAATGTTTCTAGTAAAATGGAATTCATTATCTACAGAACAAAAAAAATATTAAAATGATTCACAGAAAAAGTCAAATGTTTGTTTATGACAAAAACACATGGCATGTTTTCACATACTGTTAATTGTCCATTGCAATATGTCAAAATGTGCAGAGACTGATGCATTCCACTATGATTCATAAACTCATAGAAAGCCGTTTGCATCAGATAAGAACTGCTTCCACTGCAACTGCATGTTGTGGAGAAAAGGCTGCTATGTGTGATAATGAGCCAAGTGTCAAACAGTACTACACATCTGACTTAATGACTCAGTGGCCCCCAGAACCAGGCTGCTAACATCCATTTGTGTTTGTTGTGATGCAGGTGTGTCAACACATGGTTCAGAACAAACCAGGATTTTTGAACCAGCCAAAATAGTTGGATTTGTTTGGTTTTGTTGCTCCTTTCTTGCTACAGTCTATGGCGTGACCATCATTAAAAAGGTCAGCCAACAGCCATAGCTTAAATCGCTATTACATAATATGACCATTAAAATGTGAATTTTCGTCCATCTCATCTGTTCTCTTCAGCCGCTGAGAAGCCTGCATCTGTACCATGACCGTAACAGAGTGCTTTTTTAATGTCATGGACCTCAGGAGGATTTACTGACTGACTTTATTTTAAGCATATAATACATCAATTTCTTTAACAGCTTCACAGTGTGAATCAGGACCTCCATTATTTGGATCCGATACATATTTAATCAACATTTCATATCTCCTGCTGTTCATCTAATTTTCTGGTTCAAACCACAGCCTGTCAATGTTTATGAGGCCACTAATAAAAACTGTAACGAGGAAACAAATGTAATTACAGAGCTGAATTGAATCTTTGACTTACTTATTTGGAACTCAAGTTAGTTGAACATGATGAAAGCTGAACCTAATCAGATAAGCAGATTTGATCTAATGTGACTGCACAGCAAACCTTATCACAGCTAATTGGCAGCTCAGAACAACAGCAAAGAACAGAAAGAAAATCCTGTTTCTGAACATTCCTCCAGCTGCTCAGACCTTCCCGTCTGTCCCTCGCATACACACTCTCTCCTCTAAACTACCACCCAACCATTACGAATGCAAGTGTGTGTCAGCAGAGCATTCTCACATGGATACAAATCGGGAATCCTGCTAACACCTTCGCTTCAGCTGCACGAAGATTTCCAAGAAGCTGGTGTAGAACCCCAACAACAGCATGATGGGAGTCCAATATCATCACCATGTGGACATATTTGTGCTTTTCACAATGTCGGTAGTCAGTTTCATTTGGACTCAACCAACGGACAAATTCACTACTCAGTGGTTAAAATCTCAAACAACACTGTTCATATCATTTCGACCTTAAACATCAGACAGACAAACAGGTCTGGTATTTCCACAAATATCAAAAACTAAACTAAATGTACTGGGTGTACAATGTAAAGATGTGTTGTAATTTTTGTTTTTATTCGACTTCCTGTCAGTTAATAAATAAATAAAAAAGGAGACTTAAAGCTATTTGAGTTTGTGTGTCACCTCTCCATTTGTTTGCAAGCTCCTTGGGGGAAAAAAAAACAAAATCTCCTCATTTGTGTTTACTTTTGGCTGATAAAGTAAATTCTGAAAAAACACAAAAGTTGTCACCCTAACAAAAGTTTGAGTTAGTACAAAAAGCAGCAAATTCTGAACACACTTTGTATAACATATTTTCTCAGGAATGCTTGATTAATGTCACTAATTCAGTATCTTTTGATATATGAAATATGTCTGCTTCCGTTTCTGAGTTATGAAGGTGAAAAACCAAAACATGTCAGGTAAATTTATGGCTGACTTCATCCAATTAAGCATGCAAACAAAATTTGAGAGGCCACGGTGACATTTGGCTCCTCTTTAACAATATGATCCTTAGTAAAGAAATTATTGTGAGATATCAGTCAGTTTTATCCTGAAGCCTGAAAAGACGGTATGAATATAAAGAAAATCACTTCAGAATGTTGTGCTCATGTTAATAAATAGACAAATATAACAAATACACAACGCATCGACTACAACAGACTACTTGACCCACTTTTATTCTCACTTAGTTTTAAGAAATGTTTCAGGTCACAGATAAAAAGCTCTATGTGCCAATAACACAGCAGGAACTGATTTTCCAGCAGACAGATCTCTTCATTGTCACTTCCTGTGCACAATTTCTTTGCCAATATCATCTCACCATGATTCACTGTTTGTTTTGATACAAGTGAAGGTATAGCAGGCGTGTCCAAAGTCCAGTCTGGGGGCCAACATTGACCAGTATTCAGATTTCCACCGGCCTGCAGCCTCTGTCATAAAAGCAATAATGCGGTCCCCCAGCACGGCTGACGAATATGCATGTACAAAAACGCCGTTATATTTTTCAGCAGAAGATGCCTGTAGACCTCAGGTTCACCTTGCGCACCAAAACCTCTGTTTTTGGACCAGACCTGGCCAACATACTGAAGTTGAGACCTCAGTGTCACCCTTCACATTAGTGCAGGCAAGTTAATTGTTCAGTCTTCTGGAGGTGAAAAAAATTCTAAAATCTCAGTGAATTGATTTTTTTTTGTGACAAATCAGAACCAGTTTTTAATATTCAACGAGTCTTTCCAATCCACGTATGTAAAAACTAGTCCATGCTTTCATCTTTAGTCAGCTTGATTATTGCACCAGCCTCGTCACAGGTCTACCAAAAAAAAAAAATCAAATAGACAACTGCAGCTTATTCAGAACTCTGCTGCTCAAGTCCTCACTAAGACCAATAAATTGGACCACATCAGTCCAGCTCTGAGGTCTTTACACTGGCTGCCTGTCCGTCAGAGGATAGACTTTAAAAGTTCTGTTGCTGGTCTATAAAGTTCTGAATGGTTTAGGACCAAAATACATCAGTGACCTCTTGACCCAGTATGAACTCAGCAGACTCCTCAGGTCACCTGGATCTGGTCTCTTATCAGTTCCCAGAGTCAGAACCAGACATTGAGAAGCTGCATTCAGTTTCTATGCTCCACATGTCTGGAACAAACTCCCAGAAAGCCTCAGATCAGATAAAACATGA
>JAOXYM010000003.1:7460917-7472168 GCA_028567055.1 Leptatherina wallacei
CCTGAACAACGACCAAGAAGCTGTAACGCGCAACCTTTCTGTGACCTTCTGATATCCAATGTTGGCGATCGATTAATTCACCACACTGTGATTGGGTTTAGTTAATTTCTTTGTCTTTTCTTGAAACAACTTCTCCAGCCTTTGAAAACACTCTCCAATGGCCCACATGAGGCTCACGGCAAGATCTGAACCACTTTCTGAAGCAGCCATGAGGTACAGCTGTGCAGTGAGGCTTTGGGCTTAATCACTAACGTCACTCCTCTGAAATGATACAAGCCCCGATACGCAGAAATACCTCTTGGATTACTCGACACATGCTCTGAAACCTGGGTACAGTATGTCCCATCACATCATGCACACCTACATTCACTCACATTTATCGTCTCAAACCATGGAAACTTTACAAATACGTCTTTCTTTCACAGGCATCTGGAAGACAAAATCCCATGTATTATTACATTTTTCAGTCAATATCAATAAATTATTAAACATTTTGTGTGCAAACTTTGCATATTTAAAGTGTAAAATGCAGATTTTAAGTGCAAATGTGCCTGAACCAACCACCCAAAGTGCTACACAATTAATAACTTTACACATTTTTACACTTTACACATAACAAACTGCTGCTTCATTAATATAAAGGAGCAGGATGACAAACAGCAGCAACAGAGACAGCATCCTGGATCAATGGAAAACTAAACATAGAACAGCACAAAACCGAAACTCAATTATTGGACATTATTGGAGGAAGAGAAGAAAAGAAAGATAGAAAGTAACAATGGAAGAGATAAGACAGTCAACATCGGACTGACCTTTACTCGCTGGAGAAAGCTCAGAGAAGAGACAGGATGCAAGATGGATGCTGAAATAGCCATCGCTAGTGGGTGTCAAAATCTGCTAAAGTTCAGTAGCGTTACTTTTAAAAGCAACAGATATATAAATTTAATCAGATATTGTAGAGGAAACAAACACATACTAACAAGCAGGAGGCAGATGAGGAAACTTTTATTAAAAAATAAATACTATTTTGACACACAGGCCAGACTACAAATGAGACTACAAATTACACATGATATATTGGATCTGAATGTCTGACTCTGAATGTCAATATGAAACAAATATATAAATAGATAGATAAAAATGCTGCTGTAGCAGCATGTCCAAAATTAGTTAAACATTGCCAGAACAAACTAAACTTGGCAAAGTGAAGTAACAGACAACAGTAACAGTTGAGGTTCTTGTAATTAACAAGAAAAACCCGAGGCTACATATGCTTTCTTTTGGCCAGATTTATAAAGTGTGTGTATGCATAGCTCTCTTTATTATATGTGCTTGCATTAGTCAGACTTCCACACCCATTTTAATCAGAAATGCTTCTAGACATTTGTAATTTGCATATTAAAATGCTGTTTGCAACACAATTTAGATGTGCAGTTTTACTCAATTTTAAACTAAGACACTCAAATAAAATCTGTTTCAGAACCATTTATACAACAAAAATTGCAAATTGGAAAAAGAAACAGAAGTCAACTCTGCAAGTTCAGAAGAAAAAAATCCAGCAGTGGTAAAAACAAACAAACAAAACGTTCAGATTAGAAACAAAAGAAAACCTTTTGCATAAGGAAAGCTTTGGAGCTACAGTTGGATTACTGGTCTGAAGTGGATGAATACAGTCTGTACACTACAGTATACAGCCTTGTCAGGAGATAATGTGGAAGCAGACAGTTGCACAGATGGATCATATTGGCTGTTTTCTTCAACAGTGCATGGAAGCAGCAGGACATAAGATGCTCTTATAGAAAATCAGAGAAATCTCTAAATACTCTTTTTAATTATATAGTCACTGACACAACTGTGATGCACATCTGTAGTTTTTTTTTAGCTCCGGAAATCCCTGTTAAAAAAAATTATTTCAAACAGTAATGATTAGAAACTGAGAGAAAAGAAAAATACAATCATACCATGTAACCTCCTTGTACATGCCTGGCTTGAAGACTGCATAAGGTGTGTGCATGGAGTACATGTTATCTGACCCTTGTGTTTATGGTGAATGGCTGTCTATGATTGTAGATATACCTATTGCTCTATGTGTCTTTATGTGCAATTAACAGTCGGTTTGGTTGTTTCACACTTCACGAGAAACTTCATCCATGACAGGGTGGGTTGTGCATGCAGCGTTGTCTGTGTCTTTATATGCCACCTGAACAATGTCATGAAGTTACAAGAACTGCTCACAAGGTGGCGATATTCCCCGAAGCAACGACCAAGAGGAAAGAAGATGAAGAAAATCCAGCTCATTAATTGGCCAGGACCAAAAGTGACTCATTTTGGATTTTAGTTCTTACTTTAGTGTTCAAACCTAATCAGGTTTTCACCAGAATCTGTTCCGTTAGAGCAGCAGGACAGGCAGTGAGCTACCCTACATGTTGCTCTACGACTCGTCATTTCTTCTCTTTTTCTCACAGGATGGTCTATTTACTATCACACTGCAAGCGAACCATACCGGAGTTCACTTGCAAGCAAGACTCCTGCAGTTTTCAAGCTGCACCAGAGTGCAAATGTACGTTCAAACTACTCCAAACAAACCGTACTGATGAAGCTGACCAGGATTTGTTTAAACCGAACCAAACAGCGCCAGAGTTAATTCGCCCTATTGCCCTCTGAACTTGGTACGATTGGGGTCTTGGTTCAGTTGGGTGTTGCAACATTTGACCCCATTTGCCTTGCTGTATATGTTGTAGGGAGTTTTTTAGGTCTAAAGTGTGCGAAATCACACCACAGACCTCTACATATTCTGGCAGAGAGAGTGTGGATTTATCCACTCGTGCACTTTTTAAAATTCCACAACACAACAAAAAAGCAGTGTCCGTGGCACGCACATTATCCACTTTACAGAAATTACCAGTGTGTGACTCAACATCAGCATCCACCAGTGATGAAATGATGGGGAGGGAAGTATAGAGAGTCCTTTATACGCAGAATGAGGGAGGGAGTGGTTTCAGACCCAGCCCGGATCTCCAGACCCAAATGAACGGCCACACAGAGCAGAACTTTACTGGGTCATAAACTGGGATTTTATAACTCGCCCTGGAAGAGCTGAACAGACTCCAGTTGTAATTTTAAGCTACTTTTACTACAGATTTCATCATTCCTGACTAACCACGTCTACTCTGAGCTCTTTCATGTCTGTGGTCTTGTAGTTTCATTCGGTGCTGCAGTGAGGACTGTTCAAGTGTCTGAGAGCTCAGTTAATACTCGCTGAAGAGCCACCTGGGGTTGGTCACGCAGGGAGATGTGAATGTCTGAATGGGATTCTGGAAACAATATTTCCAGAAAAGATAGAAGAGATAAGAATGAAGGGAACTTTGAGGAGGCAGTAAAAGAAAAAAAAAGTGCTTCAGTTCGAGGCGTCCAGCTTTCATCTTGAATTTACACGTCAGCTGGAGGCTTCCACGAGGTCTTATGTGTGGGAGTTTTCTGTGAAAATGTACAACAGCAGGATCCCATTGAAAGCTTCGATTGGATGGTGAAGTCATTGATCAGCAGTCCTGCTGGTATGAAGTGCAGTTTTCTGCAGAAACTTTTCAGCATTTATATTAATTATGAAATGGAGGCTGTAATTCAAATCCATCAGGCTTATGTAACGCTGTGACTTCCTGGGGTCAGAATCCACCTACACTGCAGCTATCTGACAACATACAGCATTTAGACAACTACTTGAGGTGGAAACACATAAATCTCTCCATATATGCACTGACAAGGGTGACTGGATGTTGTATCCATGGCTACCTTCTCACGTAATCTGCATTATTTTTATCACAAAAGCCTTTCTGTCTTTTCTCCTGAGCCTCCTGCTAGCATGATGGGTGATATACACAGATTCAGCTCTGTATGCGAAGAAACCGAAACCAAAGAGGCTCAATAGCACATACAGAGCTTCTTATTGTAATCAAACTGGAGGATGTGGAAACGGCTGAAATGATCCTGATTCAAACAGACAGGCGAGAAGCTGCAGAGCTTTTCTGTGTAACATAAGTTGTGTTTCCACTGTTCTTCCTCTGACATGGGGACACATTTTTTGGGGCACTGATTGGCCAGAAGAGGCATTTATTTGCAGGATGTGTTTGGAGCAAAACAACATATCCGACAGGCATGACAGCGGGTCGCTCAGAACGAGAACCTCTCAGGCTAAAAAGTAACTTTTAAATGGAAAGTTGTTTTCCAGTCTGGAAATATCAAAGCATCCTGATGCTGTATATATTTTGTCCCAAATGCCAAAGCAATCGATGTCATAGTTATGGTAATATTTCATATTTCAGTGCCTGACCAGTCGACACCAGCCTCTGTAAAAAGAAACCGCTCATTAGATGTGTGGAAAAGAGGATTTCAAAGGGAGGTAATCAAGAACACTTAGAAGAAAAAAAACATTATTTATTATTCATGAATGATATAGCTGCAGCAGAAAAACAGAAAGATTGGATGTATGAATTGGTTTTTCTTTCAGCCCTAGCCAAAACCTGTCCCGTCTACTTTATAATGGCACATCCAAAACTTTTGCCAAAGTCTTGATCCTCTAATCCAGGGTGTCCAAAGTCGGTCCTTGAGGGCAGCTGTCCTTCAGGCCTTGGATGTTTCCTGCTGCAGCACATTTGAATCAGTTTAATGAGTCAACATGCTCGGGAAGAACTTGAGGAGAGCCATTCAATTTGAAACAGGTGTGTTGGAGCAGGGAAACATCTAAAACCTGCAGGACTGCAGCCCTCAATGTCCAGAGCTGGACACCCCCGCTTTAATGCCTTGCTTAATCGTGTGCTCCAGTTGTCTTTGGAAGTCGTTTATCAAAGGAATTCTTGCCAGAAATGACAAAGTGACCTTGTTTTTCCAAATGGAAAACTCAAAAGTTCCAGAAACCCTGAGATTCCAGATTTAACACCCGTAGTCCGCTGTTGTCTTTATTCATTTTTTTCTAACATGTTTTGTATCCACGTAGTTTCTGGTGCAAACAGCTCCAAGTTGTTCTTATTGATAAATGAAGTTAACAGGTTAACTTAGGTTCAGGAGCAGGACCACGCCTCAACCTCACCTCCGGCGAACCTTCTTATACTCGGTTCACTTTCTCAACTCTGGCTTGTTTCCTCAACCCTACCCTCACTCGTCCCTGTTCTCAGCATCTTCCTGTATGTCTTTTCTGTTGCATTCATCCATCATCCCCTCATCCAGTCTTCCACTCTCCTGCCCTGTTTCTCTCCTCATCTCTCCATCCCTGCTCACCCAGTCCCCCCCCCCCTTTCATCTCCCTTTTCGTCCTCCTCCTTCCATCATCACTTGTTCCTTCAATCTTCTTCCTCTTTTTCCTTGGCTGCCCCATACCTTTCCTGTTTTTGTGATTTTCTAGTTTTATTCGGTATAATGGTAGATGCTCACAAATTGGCTTTTTTGCAGGAGCCAAATTTTTTTGAGTTGGTGGTGAACACCAGTTACCTGGTAATGACGTCACCTACTCTCTGCACTTGAGATAACAAGACAACTGGAACGCACTATACTGTTTTGTCATCAGACAGTTTAATTCTTGCTCCTCACTAATGCTTCCTGCTTCCTGTGTATTCTGTAAAATCTACTTCCTGTTCCACAAGGCAGGTGTTGCAACATGTCACACCAGCATCTGGTTTCTTATTCTCTCCCACAGTGTTTATTGATTTGGTTTTTCTGTCTTTTGTGTCAGATTTTGTAGGTGGCCTATTTCCCTGTCCAAGTTTTATTCCTGTGATTCTGTGTTTCTTGATTTTAGTTTTCCTGCTGCCGCAGTATTTGGGTTTGTTGTTATCTGTTAATGTGGTCTTGATCAATAGTTCTCCAGCTTTCTGAAGGTCTTTTAAAGTTTTTCTTTGGACATTTTCTGCTTTTTTTCACTTATTTTTAGTACAATTCCTCTAACTTAACTGGCCTTTTGTATAAGAATGTGTTTTTTATGTCATGCCATTTCACTCAGACTAATAAATCATTAAAGCATAAAATAGCTCCAAACTCAAGGGATGAACTGGTCGACACACAGCAGACAACAAAGATCCAATTAAATTGAATATTTAGGAGTATCTATCCCCTTAATGAATAATCATGTCATATTTACAGAACACTTGCTTGGATTTTTTCTTATTCAATAAAAAATATCTAAGGTACTTAGTATATCAAATGAGGATTTTTGGGTCTTAAATGCTGTTTACGTTTTAGTCATTCATTCATAAGATTAAGATAAGATTTTTCCGCAAAAACATGAAAAGGGCATTTTTTAAGCTTTTTTGTATATATTTTGTATATAAGCTTTTTTGTATATATATATATATATATATATATATATATGTGTGTGTGTGTGTGTGTGCGTGTGTGCGTGTGTGTGTGTGTGTGTAGGCCTGAAAAAGTGAAATGAATGAAATTCGATGACTTCACCTACTTCCACAATTGACAAAGAAGAAATATGAGGTTTGACAGGGGAGGTTAAAGGTCATCTGACAATCCATAGCAGGCGACGTTGCTCCACATCCAGCATCGATCTGTGTAACCTGCTCAGAGAGTACTCAGTACTATGCGCCATTGCTGCAGCCAGCCGTCAGCTGATGGGTGTCCATGCGTAGGAGTTCCCGCGCTGGGCAGCACGGTCGGGCTTCCCTCTTGGCCCAGAGCTCTGCTGGTGGTCTCTGACATGGAGTCTAATCACTGCTGAGCAGGTGGGAGGCCCATTAACCTTTCATCACCGCCAGCTTTCATGGAAGCCTCTTACTCTTTAACAGCCCATCACTCCCTCAGATCTTAATCAACAGGAAGAAAAAAAAAAGAAGAAGAATTTACTCCTGTGTCTCTTTGCTGCTTCATTTATCCTTTAAATACCTCATTATTGATTAAAAAAAACAACCAAAGAGCTGAACAACAGCTTTTGACCGGAGGTTAAACTACTCAAAGCAGGAAAATATTAACCCAACAAATACTGTAAGTTTGACTCTAAACAAAGTTATGCATAAAATGAGTTTCTCTATGTTGTGCATTGCATTATATAATCTATAGCATTGTATTGCATTGCATCACATTGTATTTCATTTATTGTATCATACGGTATTATATCACACTGGATAGCCTCATATCACATATATTGTATGAAATTGCACCATATCACATCATATCGCATCACATTATAATGCATCATATCACATTGATTTGTATTGTATTGTTTTTATTAAATCACATATTGTATCAAATCTCATTATACTGCAACTCATGCATCATACCATATCATATCACATTGTATTACATCACATGATATGACATTTAATTGAACTACATCATATTGTTTTGTATTGTATCACATTGCATTGTATCTTATTGTATCATAACATATTCTATTGCATCACAGTATATGGCATCATCTGGCATGGCATTGTTATGTATCATCACATTTTTTTGAATTGTATTGTATTGTTTTGCATTGTATCATATATGGATAAGGAAGCTTTATTGTCATTGCAATTACCCACAACTAAATTATATCTGGCTTTCTCACAAGAAGCAGCAAATTACATTAATTAACATCACAGTAAATAAACAGTAAAAAAACAGTAGCAGCAGTAAAAAGAGTATAAATATCAAGATCTGTACAAACAGCAGCATGTCATTATTGCACAGCTACCCAGGTGTCGAATTGCACTAATCAGACATCAACTGTAAGTCTGCTGTTTGTCTCTCAGGTCACACACCAGTTTATGCTCCAACGGGGGGTGATAGAGGATAAAGCTCTGGGAAAAAAGCTGTTTTTCTACTGTGTAATGTGTGTTTTTACAGAGCAGTATCTCCTCCCAGATTGCATGGGGACGGACGGGGAATGCCCCTGTGAGTGACATCTGAGTTGATGGTCCTTCCCCGCTGCTGCAGCCGGTTGGCATACATAGTGTCCAGGGGTGGAAGCATGCTACGAAAGAGCCTTTGCACTGTTATTGCCAACTGGGCCAGATCCTTCGTCTTCTCCCCCGTGGAGCTTCCATACCACACGGTGCAGCGGTGGCAGAGGATGCTCTCTATCGCGCTCCAATAAAAGTTCCTGAGCAGCTGAGGCGGCAGACAGGCCTGCTTTAGCCATCTCAGGAAGAAGAGTTTTTGTTTAACTTTCTTCACCAGGCTAGTGGTGTTTACTGACCATGTCAGGTCCTCGCCGATGTGAACACCCAGGAACTTCAGTCAGTGGGGCCTTTGTGTTCCTTTTAACTCTCTGAAAGTCCACGATGACCTCCTTTGTTTTAGTGGTGTTCAAAAACCCGATTGTTTTCAGTGCACCATTCAAGGTAG
The DNA here is from genome assembly GCA_028567055.1 of Leptatherina wallacei. Taxonomy (NCBI): domain Eukaryota; kingdom Metazoa; phylum Chordata; class Actinopteri; order Atheriniformes; family Atherinidae; genus Leptatherina; species Leptatherina wallacei. The sequence continues at coordinate 7,469,246 of JAOXYM010000003.1, forward strand.
TCTAAGGTTGGCCAGTTTATTGACCAGTTTATGGGGGATGACAGTGTTAAAGGCGGAGATGAAGTCCATGAAAAGCTTCATTACTTGTGTGTTTGGGTGCTCTAAGCAGGACAGGGCTGAGTGAAGTGTAATAAAGATGGCATACTCTGCAGACCGGTTCGCTTGATAAGAGGACTGATGTCCATCCAGGTCTGCAGGGATGAGGTCTTTTATATGAGATAATACCATTCTCTCAAAGCACTTCATTATCATAGGTGTAAGTCATTTAGGCAGGTGACTGCTGTCTTCTTGGGCAGAGAGACAATGGTGGTGGCTTTAAGGCAGGTGGGGACTGCAGCATGTTGTAGTGAGAGGTTTAATATATCAGTGAACACCCCTGTCAGCTGGACAGCACAGACTTAAAGGATGCATTCAGGCACCCTATCTAATCCAGATGCCTTGGTGGAGTCCATCCTTTTCAGAGCTGATCTCACCTGGTAGCGCTGGAGGATGAGTGTCTGCTCCTCCTCTAGCGGAGCCCCTCTGGTCTTTGAGAAACTGTGTGGTGTTTCAAAGCTGTTCAATGTATGAGGAAGATCATTGTCCTGACTAACCTGATTAACCTTATAGTCAGTCAAGGTTTTGATTCCACATGCAGCATGAGTTGTCATTCTCAAAATGTTCCTCAACCTGTTGTTTCCACCTGTTTCTTTAATGCCTTTTTTCAAAGTCCCCACGGACTGTGCTATAGTCGAGTGACAGATTTGACTTGGTGAAAATGAAGACACTTTAGTCCACTTAAGTAGTAGCAGTTTATCATATGTGGCATTGTGGACGTGTGAATAAATACAAATGTCTCCAGGCTACAGCAAAATGATGAAGAGGCATACTGATCTTTTTTTTTGACTGAATTCATATTTTAACAGCAATTTCTTTTTTCTTTGGCCAAAAATTTAATCAAGTGTAGGTCTAAATGTTTGAAAATAAATCCTGAGGCATTCAGTCCGCTTTCAGTGTAATGGATGAGATAAATTTTGACCAAGTGTCTTTCTGTTTGGTGTTTGTCCCTTTATAAAGTAATAACGTAATAAACATATATAAACATGCACAAATACGAAAAAAAAACAATTCTGTCTTTCTGCAGAGCTGATGTGAGAAAATGGGAACATTTTCCGTAGTTTGTCCGTAAATGTTTGTGCATTTTCAAGCTTTACTCGATACTAAACATGTAGATCTAAAACTCCTGAACAGTTTCTTCCCAGAGCTGTCAAAACATTCGGTCCAAAACATGAACCTTGTCTTTAATTTGTCTTATTAAGGTGTTAAACTGTGGAGAAAATGAGGGAGTTAAAACCTCTCAATCCAAACTGTTGGTGTAGTTCTGGGTGTTAATTGGTCAGCTGGGTGTTAATGAGGCTAGGCAGCTCTTCCAGGGCTAGCTTAGCATTAGCCTGTGGGCAGATGTAAACTGCAATGAGAAGTATAGCAAAAACCTCTCTGAGTAGATAGATTGGCCTCCATTCTACCTGGGGTTGCTCCAAGTCCAGAGAGCAATCTTTCCATATTATATTCACTGCAATGCACCAGTCATTGTTGACATAAATGCTTCTCCACCGACCTTGGTCTTACCAAAGTCTGCCTTTCTATCTTCCCAAAAGACCGTAAGGCCCGCTAGCTCAATAGCCCCGTCAGACGTTCAGCCAAGTCTCCACAAACATCACAGCACAGCTGTACATGTTCTGCAATGTAATACTTAGCTTCATTTCATCGGTCATGTTGAGAAGTGACTGACAGTTGGCTAGGAAGAGACTTGTTGATGCGGGTTATCTCTTAGCCTAGCGTGGATACTGCTCTGCTTACCCCGCTTCTGCTTTCTCTCCCTGCTTCAATGCCTCCCCAGCAGAAAGAAGTTTGCCTCCTCTGGGCTCTCTTTAATCACTTTCATGATTATAATTCCAATGCTGTACTCCTATATGAAGAAGTTGAGCTCGCTCATAACGTACATGAGCCTCGACTTGAACAAGAAAACATACAACATACAAAACAAAAAAGCTACAGCTAAGCAGAGAGAGCCGAGCCTCTGCATCTGTGCGCACCGCCATGTTGATCGCATCACGTATTTAATTGTATCATATTGTTTTGTGCCAAATTGCATTGCAACCTATTGTATCGTATCGTATCACATTATATTGTACTGTATCGCACTGTATTCTGTTGCATCGCTTCATATTGTATCACATTGCATCGCATTGTATCTTATCGCATCGTAGGTATTGTATTGTATTGTATTGTATCGTTTTGTTTTGTTTTGTTTCGTATCGTATCGTATCATTTCGTATTGTATCGTATCATATCTTGATTGGTTAAATAATTTCCCCTTCCCCCACAGACTAAGCAGGTAAAACATATTTTAGGTTATCCTTCAATGAATCGTGCAGACAAATTCTTTAATGCTTTTAATTTCCTGTTTTGTTAGTCTGGCGGTTGGTGAATCTTTCAAATAAAAGGCTTAACTAAGGGCATGAGCTACATTAATTATTCATTCTTCATTAATAATTCAGCACTGGGGGATGATGGTGTGTAATTTCCTAAAGCTTAAAAGGTCTGCCAGATGAGGTCTTTGAGTTAGAGGGTACTGCACCATTCCTTAGCTGTGAGGTCTGAACTCCTCTGACAACAGACTTCATTGGGTTTGGACTTGTTGGAGCTTCCACTTCTACTTCCTCTGATACATCATGTTAGGATGAGGTGCTGATGATCTTAATTGTTCTTATAGCTTCTTTTTGGGCAGATGTTCTGTTGCCTTTAGTACCAAGAGCTAGAGGTAAAGCAGAAGAATAAAGACCATGAGGCTGGAGACAAATCTCTTTTAATAATAATAATAATAATAATAATAATAATAATAATAATAATAATAATAATAATAATAATAATAATAATAATA
>JAOXYM010000003.1:7501841-7515082 GCA_028567055.1 Leptatherina wallacei
GAACATCCTTCTTTTGAAAGTCTTGTATCGTGAGTCGTGCTTTTGGGTCCAGTCCTTCGTTCCACCAGTCGTGACAAAGAATATGAATAAATTTAGGGACAACTGAATGTTATCATAAAACATCCTGATTTCATTGATGTGACTCTCGACCTAAAGTTTACAACAGAAGCACAGAGCAATGCATGCAGGTTGGTTTTTGCACACATTAATATTTTGTATGAACATAAAATGTGTGGATGATTACATAAGTGTTCTCAGATGCAGAACATTAATGGACACAGTGCAGATCGATTGTACCACATGTGAAAGCACTCTGAATGGACCAGAGTAAACCTAAATGACTGAAACACAAAAATGTGCATTAGAACTTTGTCTGAAAGCAGCTTTCCAACAATGACAGTAAACATTGAATTTAATGGACTGTTTCTAAAAATTCTCTATGATCTTATCCAATGACGTGAAACACAACAACAATGCATCCATTTAAATCATGGTCATACTCAGCCTGGTATGGGCTCATAATGCCGCTACAGTGTGGAAACATTTAACCATTTTAGCCAAGATTTTTTTCTAAAATGTGCATTTGGAAAATATCCCCAAGCTCAACAAGTAACACATCTTTTTTTCGTCCTGACACTTTTTCTTTTGTACTTCACTTGTCCAGTTTTATGGAGGACCAGGACAGTCATCAAAAAAGCAATACAGCATTTTCATGATGATTAATTGTTTAAATAAAAATATAGATTACTAAATATAATTTCAAGTTTAACAATTATTGATATAAAAAGAAATCAAATTTCCAAAGCATTTTGTAATTTCACATTTTAAATGGAATTATTAAAGAGTAATTACATATTGTATTCATTAATTGATTATTAAATCCTGTGATTTGAAATTGCATTTTCAAATCCTTTTTCAAAAAGCAGAATCAAATGACACAATTCATAAATTTGGTTACTACTGGTTCTCCTTTTTTTTATTGAATGATTAGTAGGTCAGCGTTAAGTGGCTTCAGAAACATTTAGAGTAAAGGTGTGATTTTAACCCATTTATTACGATTAATTAATTAAAACGTAACGTGTTAAAAAAACACATTTAATGGCAGTTTCCATTCTAAACATGTGAGCCACAAATGCAGTGAGGTTGTGGCCGTCCAGGTGTAGAGGAACCAGGAAATAGCTCTGGTGAAGGTCAAGCCTGGAGAAGACAGTCAACCCATGGGATTTGGCTGACAGTTCCTTTACAGTGGACGGAAGACATCTGTCTGGTATGACTTTCTTGTTCGTCTGCCTGAAGTCGACGCAGGAGCACAGGCCAGGTTGGAGATCCAGGGTGATGTATCAACTTGTCCGCGACTGTGTTCTCACTTAGCTTTTACAGTTGCAGTGCTAGTGACATGACTGACTCGTCTCACAAGGGTGACATCATACTGTGGCGACCCTGCTATCTGGTGGCACGCAGCTGTACACCACACCGGTTGGAGATGATAGAAAGGCAACAAGAATTCAAATAATCACTGGTTCCATCTAAGGTATGCAGAATACCATCTTTGAATGAACAACATGTCCAATCTTGAAGCAGATAGGCGACAGCAGCAGAAGTTTCCCTGAAGGATATTTCCAACACCTTGTTGAATATATGCCATCAAAGAAAGTGGCCGAAAAGCGTAAAAATATATTTATATTCCTATATACACACATGTTCAGTATTTGTAAACTACACATTAAGTTTCAGTGTATTGTGGATACTCAAGTCCACTTTTAAGTGAAAATAAAATCTATTTATTGTGAAAAATAAACATTCTAGGCACAACTTCATTTCCAGACTTTTTTTATTTTAGATACCAGAAACTAAATTCAGATTCTGCGACAAACTGGGAACATGTCCAGGGTGTACCTTGCCTCTCACCTGCTAATTGCTGGGATAGGCTCCAGCTTCCCTGTGACCCTGATTGAAATGAGCGGTATAGAAAGCGAATGTAAAAATGAATAAATCCAGATTATGTCCATAGAGAATAAATGTGTTTGTAGGATTTCTCCATGCACAGAGTTTTAGAATAAGGAAAAACTAAAGCCAGATCCCAGTTTCAGCTGTGGAAGTGACCATATAATGCAGGAAGTAAATCGAGTGTCAATTATTTATTGTATCTAAAGAATCAGCAGATAAACGCTGGTTGAAACGTTACTATCAACCTGTATTGACCATGGCAGCACCATCACAGTAAACATGATCGTTGTGTATCAGTAATGGGCTCATTAAAACTAAAACAGCAAAAACGCAAATGATTCTGTCACTAAATGTCAGCAGGAAATGTCAGCAAAGACCAGGACCTGCAGGAACAGCAGCACTCTTCACTCAGCTTTCTAATTAGTTTTAATTGACTGCGGCTCGATCTGTTTAAATGTCCAGCAGGTGAAACCGGAAAGGCCTGACGGATAATCACTGTCCCTTTTAATAACGCTCACACCGAAGAAACCGGAAGCCCGGCAAATAATTTATATTAAAATTACTGGGGTCACTTGAGTGCAAATAGCTCCGTAAGTTACTGCTGAAGCTCACATAAACTCTGCAGCCTGTGGGGCATGTTGTTGAGGATAAAAGGTCCATCTAGCCTGTAATATAAAGACATGAAAAACAACTTAGAGGGTTCCACAGGAAATCAATGTGACCTGGTTACAGAGTGTTTACATGAGTTCCTTATCTGCCTTTCTCAACCCTGAGAGTTTAACCCATCATAATGCCCAATAAACATCCTTTTGATGTGTTTTTTTTTTGTCATTTAGCAGCAGAAGGGCAGGTTTGTTGTGATGGTGACGTTTTCTAATAGGGGTGTCACAATATTGGCGATATCGCAATATCGCTGTAGGTATATTGCCACAATATCGTTGTGGTCTTGCCATAATATCAAGCAGTGTCTCTTGAGGCAAAAATAATAGTTTTCAGTCTGATCTAGCGGAGCAAAACATACTAAACTACATAGACCATGATCCTTTGCGGCCAGTGCACTCTTTTGAACAAATGACAAGGCAGTTTTTTGTGCCTGGGTGTTTTTATTTATCAAATAGGCTGTGTTTTAATGCCTAGGTGAAGGTTATTGGGTTGTCTTTTCTCCATAAATATTTGTTGAGCTGTTACTTGAATGTGGCACTCCAGCAAAGGTTTTACAAGCTGCTCAAATTGTCATAACCTTGAATATGACTGTCGTTCTTGTTATTGTGAGCCTTTCCAAAATATTGCAATAAATATCGTATCGTGAGGTCATATCGTGATAATATCGTATCGTGAGATGGATATCGTGACACCCCTATTTTTTTATGTATCTGAATTTGTCAAACTGTCAGCCGAGCAGTCCCAGATGATTGTACAGTAGTTTATAATTGATCATGATTAATCTTTGAGCTGTAGCCATATTTGTCATTCAGAGGAGGATTTGTTTTTAGGCCTATACAGCACATTGGCAACCATGTGGATAAACATAAACAACATCACAGCCTACCTGAGTATTGTTGCTGACCATGTCCATCCGTTTATGACCACGGTGCAGCATCTTCTAATGGCTACTTCCAGCAGGATAATGCACCATGTCACAAATTTCGAATCATCTCCAACTGGTTTCTTGAACATGACAATGACAATATGTGTGGTAATGATAATGTCCAACATCTAACTAATGCTGCCCAACATCAGACTTCCATGTCTCACTACAACATGATATAATGTTCAAGGAGGGATTGTTGGAGGTGTTAACCCCTTAACACCTGGTGTTGCAAATGGCATCAAACCATTTCTGACCTTTGTTTTAGGGATGGGCATAATTAATGGACGATCGATTAATCAATCGTTAAAAATTTAATCGATGACAGTTTTTAGTCGATAAAACGAATGCATCTTTAAACTGGTGTTGAAGTTGTAATGCTTATTTTCCAGTGTAACCATTGAATAAATCCCATTTAACTGCCACAAGAGTCGTTCAACCTGTAATAAAGATCTAAATGAGGAAACACGCTGTGTTTTTTCTACTTTCACAGCATTTTAATATAGTCTATATTTACTAAATTTCAATATAAAAAATATTAATGATTAATAATCGATCGTTAATTCTCGCAATGATCGATTAAGACAATTTAATTGAATGCTCATTTCTACTTTGTTTATTAAATTTCTTTATATCTAGTTATTCTATTTTATTGATTTATGTGCTTATATTCACTCTTATTCATCTATTTATTTCTATATTATGTATCTATTATTAATCTTTATCTATTTATTGTTATGAATTTATTCAATATCAAATTGTACATTATTTTGTTCCAGTCTTTCTCTTTTTGTTTTTCTTCCCTGATTTTTTCCCTGTATTTATATTGTTTTAAAAAAAATAAAAATTAGGCATTAAAGGGGTTAAGCTCTAGGATCCTGAGTTGGATACCTGAGTTAGAGACCTGTCGCCACAGTCTTTTCACTTTTCTACTTTATTCTCACTTGTGACTGACTGGAGTTATAAAATATACATGGTTTAAGACTCACACATTTTACTATTCACCGCTCCTGTCATGTCACAAAATTGTCTAGGGACACTTTCCATCTCAGTTCCATACAATGGATTGTGACACTACAAGGTTTTGGACATGTGGTCAAATGTATCTGTTACATTTTCTTCTTACCAGCTCTTTTTTGTTGTTATTGTTGATCACTTCAGAAGAGCTCTTTTGTTTCAAGGATGAATTTTAATCATCGTTTTTACTCCTAAACATAAATGGTGCTGGTGTTTAACCAAATACACCTCTGGGGCTCACTTACAAACAACTGGCGTCTAGATCAAAACAAGTTAAACACGTTAGCTAATTGCAGGCAAATGACCGACTCCCAAGCTGACATTAATGCACACATTTATCACACATTAAATATCATGCTGGGATTTGACAGTTAACAACCCTGACACATAGGAAGCTCTGAAGTGTAAGACTGTGTGTTGTTAGCAGCCCTAACCCACTGGGCGTGCACACATAGAGGGGTACATTTTGTTCTCTCTGGCACGCTTCGGTGCTGCCATCCCTCACTGGGTCGACAGTCCGATTGGAAATCCATGCAGCCAAAGCCGAAGCCTCTTCCCCTGCGGGTGCATGCTCATTGATTAGCTGTCAGAGAGGGAGAGGGAGAGGAGGGTGAAAGAGCAGTGCCGGTCGAGAGACAGAGAAAGTGACATGGAGAGTAAAGAGGCAGACAGCATGAAGCAGGATGGAGAATGAAAATAAGGAAGAAGGGGGAGAAGTGAGGCCAACTGAGGAGAGCTGAACCTGCACACCAGTTCTCCATCTTTTCTCTTAATTAGTCACTTTTCCTCTCAGGTCGGTTTGGTTTGCATCACATAGGTTTGAAATTCAGACTGCGTGCTTCACAGAAAGCAGCCCCCCTCCCTCCCTCCCTCCCTCCCTCATTTTAATTATTGATCACATAAGCAACTCATGTTATAAGTTCCAGAGCTACATCTCACTGTTACCATCAACACCAGACCCTCTTATCTGGTTCATGAAAGCACAGCAAGACAAATCCAGTTCAGAGTCATGAGGAACCCTGGTGCCTTTTCTAGCTGCCACCAGGGGGTGAGGCTGGGTATACCCTCAGGTTTACCAGTCCATCACAGATCTACATCCATTCCTTTGCTGTCAGCCATTTTAAAACCTAAGACCTTACTACAACCATCTTGGGATTTTGGCACCAGACCTGTCATTGGAAAATAAACCATAAACCAAGCTAAAGAATCTCACACAAGCACTGGAGACTTGAAATCTTGTGGATATGTTCTGGATTTGTGGAGTGTGTGAATGTAAATATCCACAGTATTTGCTTCAGACTTATTCCCACCAAGCACCCCCTAGTGAAATATGCAGAACGTCAGTGGATAAAACATGTAAACGTAGCAACAAATCTTTCAGAGCATTTACTGCCTATGTGTGAATGCAAAGAGTCACTGATTCATTCTCCTTTCTGCTGACATGCATGTTGCTTTCACTCATGTAAATACATGAGCTATGGATATCAACACAACAAGAAGCTTTATCTGATGAAACAAGAGAAGTTTCCAGTCTTTGTCGTCTCATGTCCCACCTCCTCTGGATAGACATTCCTTCACACCCCCTCCGTCACATTTCCAGCTTTGAGAGCTAATCTCTGAAAGTCTCTTGCTGTAATACAACGTTAACTGTGGACAAAAAAAAGCCCAGTCCAACTCTCTCTATATTCTCCTGAGAATCTCATGGTCATGTGGAAAGCAGCCCCAGAAAACTAAACCGAAATAAGTGAGAAATGAGAAAGTTACACATGTGGTTACTATGAAAAAGAGAATTTAATACAGCCAACAAAATTGTTTTTTTTTATCAATCTAAACATTTATTTCTGTCTGCTTCATTTTAACACAGTCTTTTCAGCCCTGTTGCCAGTTGTACCTGTTTACACCAAAAGAAGAGTGTTTTTAACACAAAAGCTGATTAAATCTCTTCCTCATAATTACTATGTTTACCGTTAGTGCTCTACGGGCTTCACATGTTCTCACAGAACTGGTTAATTATACCAATAACTACTATTTCCTCACAGGAGAGAGTCTGTCTGCTACAACAATATGGTGGGATGACATTACACTGCGTCTTACAGGCTGCGTTGGACCATAGTTCCTGATAATCATGAATTTATGAGATAATTAGGCTCTGACTGGACAATGGAAGGATCGATGGGAAGTCTGGCTGTTTACAAATGGCCCTTTTCTTCAAGTACCTTCTCCAATCCACTTGACTCGGCTCTACTCTACTCAGTTTAGGTGGTTTTTCATAACAAAAGCGCAGTGGTTCTGGGGGTCCCAAGATCATTTCCGGGGTCACCAGATCATTGTGAAAAACTAACGGCCTACATTTATCAAATTAATTTGGGATGATGTTTATTAGTCTTGATGTTTTACTATGTCTGGGTTTTACAGGATTTACATGTTAATTTTTTAATGGCTTAATGCGTAAACCACAGCTATTACTCATGCTATAGAGCTCCGGACGTCACTCGACTCTCTTTGTTTACGTTGCCATATTGGCAGGAAAATCTGCTTCAACTGGGGCAATGCCGGCTGTGAATATACATCGTTGGAGTTTATGTCTCATTTTAAATCAGAAGCTGCTTTTCGATCTACAAGGAAACTAAATAGATTAAATATCTCTGACCCTTATCATGTTCTCGGTATACTTTTTAAAACTCTTGAGGCAATCGGAGCAGGTTTATTTTTATTGGACCTGCGGTACCCTGACATAAACAACTACCTAGTTTCGTTGTCCTACTTCGGAGATTTCCTAAAAGCCTGGAGGGATATAAATGGACATAATCTGGTTTTATTGGGGGGGATTCAGATCTGGAGTCTGCCTGTGAAGGATCGCGCTGTCGTCATTGTGTTTGCTTGTTATCGTGCAAGCAACGTGAAGCCCCGCAAAATCCATGCCTTAGTACCTTGGTCTGACATTCGTTTAATGAAGGTTTAATGGAGGTCATCCATTAGGAATCATAACAAAAGCATGGAAAATAATTAGGATTTATTTCTTTTTATTTCTTTCAACTTTATTCAAGACACATGAAGATCCATACCAACAACACAGTACATATAATATATACATATAAAAAGATAATAAAAACAATACAAAGAAAAAGATGCAAATATGGCAACATTATTAAAACACATACAAGCTTTGGGTCCAATGTTTCCAGAAGCAGAATGAGTACCTTGTCTCACTCTTAGAAACATCATATAAAGTTTAGGAAATGTTGGATTCTACAGAGCCTGGCAAGTGTCAGCGATAAAAAGAAAAAAAAAAACCAGATGGAAATCAATGCGCACAGATGATTAAACTGTGCTCTCTGTCTGCAATCCGTGCGCGTACAGATTGCCCTGAGACCTCAGTTGAGAGTTTGGACTCCCTGGCTCGCAGCTGCAACTGCTACTACTCTACTGTCATATGTAGACTTAATGCATTTTGATTTTTTATTGCATTAGTATTTTACGTGAGATTAAATGTTTAAACAGCAGCTAATATAACACTGCTTGGTTGTCTCCAAACTCGTCTCTGGGCAAACTTTCACTGGCTTTTTTTCCTTTTTTCTTTATTAACCGCTCTTGCTTGCTGGGCTCCGTGGGATTATTTACCTGATTTAGTGGTAAATAAATCATAAGCGGAATCCGTTCCCTGCTGTGTCCCACCGCTCCATTTTCTTCTCATTGCTGGCGTTTGATGGCAGTTATCCATCGCTCATACGTTCTGGATCCTTGGGAATATTGTAAAATAAATCATTTTCCTTTTGCTCATCCTCAGCTTTTCTGGCATCCCGGGGCACTGCAGCGATCCACCATATTTACCATATATTTCACCAGTTAAGCTGCAAGCGGTGAGATACCTGCAAGTTTGAACAGCGCGCCTTCCTGCCAAAATGGCTTTGTTTTGATTTCTACTGTGGCATGCTGGGATTGTGTGACGTCAACTCCTGGACCTCTATTTGAGAATTTCTAACAACATCAACATCAGAAATTATTCATTTTAGTCTTTAAGTTGTCCAGAGGGTATTCCATTTGAGGAGTGGCTCTTTCTCCCCAGTGTCTTAACACAAAATATAAAAACATGAAGCCATCACTTAACATTGACTGAATCATTTACTAAAGTCAGGAGCAAATCCCTAAATGTGTTTCATTGCGCAAAAAATAAATAAAATCAAAACTGGAGAATAGGTCAGCTGGTGTTGGTTTCGAGGTTTCAACTGGTGCTGGAGCAGGAGAACTTGCTGAGTTTGAAGGAGGCGGATTAAGATCATAGTAAACCTTCTCAATATGGGTCTAATGAGTGACCTCTTTCTCCTGTAAGGAGAGTTGTTGTGGCGGAAGACCTTGAGATTCCAGATTTAAAGATGGCTGCACTCAGTACCACCTGTAGTCCATTGTCATCTTTCTAACATTTTTTTCTGATATGTTTTGTATCCACTGAGATTCTTGTGTAAAAAGCACAGAGTTGTGGTTATAAATAATTATATTTGAGAAATGTTGCATCAACATGTGTAATTTATTTAATCATTATCACTAAAATTGGCTGCTGTTATGGTACACATTGGCTATTTTGGAGGCATCTATTTTTCCGACTTGGTATAACGGGAACGCCAATTAGCCTACGGGGATTTTCTATCAGAGACAAACAAACACAGGATCTAGATCAAATATTACTATGGAACAAAAACAAACACAAAAAAACATTTATCATTTTGACACCTACTTTCACTCCAACACGAAGTACATCATTACCCTCTTTGACTTTTCTGTCGGTTCCACAGCAGAGCAAAGCCGAAGCACCAACATGACTAAGAGCAGCCTACAGCTCAGACTTTTCCACATATTTCTGATACTGCCTCAAGTGGCAGCAAAAGGCTATAACATGTAGACATGCATTTGCAAAGCTAACACAGAAAAATCTGAGAATTGAGTGATAAATTAGAGTAAATGTAAATTTCTCTAAAGACAGAGCGAGCTGTGCATCCTCGTTCTGTGTTCTCATTAATGCTGAGAAATGCTAGGAACTGCTGCAGAACCATTTAACACAGATGATTGTATAGTTTCTCTCTGCACTCAGAAGCCAAATATGTTGGCAGGATTCTTTTGACTGGCCTGAATCTGAATCTAAATGGAAAGATAATAGATTGATGGATTCTAAATGATAGATGAAGGGTTAATAGGTCAATGGATGGGTAAATGGATGTAAAGATGAATTGATGCATGGAATAATGAATAAATAATGATAGAAAGCGGGATATGCATGGAGAGATGAGAAATAGATGAGAAATAGATGAAAAGTGATTGACAGATGAATGCTAGATGAGAATGGAAAGACATCTCATGGATGGATTAATCACATGGGAACAGTGAGGTAGATGAAACTATAAAATAGAAGGATTTGTGGATAAGTGAATGATTAGATAAAAGATAAAAGAGGCTGGTAGCATTTAATTTAGTCAAAATCGTGTGAATGACACTTATCATATTCAGACTCAACTTGTGGAAAAAAAAACAGAAAAAGAAGAGCCTCTGACTGCCTTTTAATACATCCTGACTTAGAGAGTCTAATATGCCTTCAAAACTTTTTGAAAATACATATTTCATAGTTCACTCAACCACTAAAAAGTGCAAAACATGAGTATTAAAGCTTAGTGAAAATGAATGCAGTAATTCATGCTGAAAAGGAAAGTTTTTGCCAGATTGGTGGACCTGCACACCCACATGCAGAAGGTGAGACAGAACTGTGCAGAGACAGTTTGAGCAGTTCAGTGGAGGATGAAGAAGGAATGTAAATGTCAAATGTTAATGAGATTAGAAAAGGCAAAGGAAGAGTTGAAAAGAGGTGAAGCATCAGAACGTAGGGGAACAGATTCCCTCTGATGTATCCCAACTATCATATCGGAGCTCTAATGATTCTCTCTGGATGAAGGAAAGAGAGACTAAAGAGAGATCAAGGGAGCTGCGGGGGAGTGGAGGAGGTTGGAAAGGAAGAGGAGACAGGGAAACTGCATGAAGAAAGACAGAAGCGCCCTTCCAGACAGTCACACTGTATGCCAGCTTTAACCCATGCCTGCTAATCAAGTTAAATGTTTAAATGTCTGTGTTAAACTCAAGATTCAAGCTCACCTCCCTGAATCATGACGGGGCATCAAATTATGATGAGAAGTAAATCCTGGCATTCTCTTTTATTTAGAGAGATAATGAGGTGGGATTAAAGACTAAACCTTAACTTCCAAGCAGTTAAATCTTGTTTTAAATCTATTCATCCCATTCTAATTGACTTAAAGTCATGGTAACTCATTACAAAAACCCAAAACAACACATTATGGCTAAACAATTTATCGTTTTTAAATCGAAATTGCGATTTAAGACGTTGCGATTTGCAAATGCAAATACATTGTGAAATGTCCTAATGAAGTGAATAAAGATGGTTTAACTGAGTGGAGACGCTCTAAATATTCTAAATAGTTCAGATCTCAGATAACGTGTTGATGTTGATAAAACCTACAAAGAATAGGCTAATTGGATCCATTTTAAGCCGTAACATGACTCAGAAATTCCTCCAATTGTCAAATGATGAGCCTCTCTGAGTTGACTCGTTTAACAAAACAGCAGAAGCAGCGTGTAGCATTAGCTGTCAGTCCGACAACCTGCTAGTTTACCAAACTCTCGGGTGCAGAAAACCGCGGAGCTCCGAGCTCCACCAAAGCTGTTCAATGAAGAAGATGACCACTCCGACATATATCCTTGACAACAATGACTGTAGATTCAGCCTGTTCAGCCTGTTCAGCTGTCTCCATGATGGATATGGAGTTCTAATGAAGTTCTCCCTGCATGAGAGGTTCAAAACCAGGAATTCTGTCTGATTTTCAGGTGGTTGAGCCACACATTGTCCAATATGTGTTCTCTGCTGGTTGGAGTGCGCACACATGCATGTGCACACACGTGTCTGGCAACAGGGTGAAACTCCGGCTGTGTGCAGTACAGAAATAACATCAGAGTGTTTAGTTTTTACTACAAGGACAAAGTATAAACCTGTTCTAGAGGAAACTTCAGGGTTCTGGTCACAGGTTGCATCTTGTAGTTGGTAAGTGAAGCTGTTAATATCTCAACTTTATGTCTTTGTTAGAATCAGTGACTGTAGAAGAAATGGATGAAAATTGCAATCCCCTCCATCTTAATCATCTTGATTATTGAGGAGCCCGCTAACAACAGCTAACTCAGCATCTGTCTTGCATCCTGCCTCTTCTCTGAGCTCTTCCAGTCAATAAAAGTTGGTCCAATGTTGACTTTTGTCTTATATATTGCTCTGTCCCTTTCTGTCTTTTTCTCTGATGGTGTCTTCTTTCCTTTCTTTTTTATGAATCACTCATGGTCCGCATTTGAGATGGGCAGTGTGTTAACTAGTTGCTGGCATGTGACGCAGTGCATAAAGCGAAACTCAGCCGTAAAGTGACACAGCATCCTGGAAGAAAAAGTTATGAAGTGTGGTTTCTCAGCCACAAGATGTTGCAGGGCAACAATAGCTTCAGGTACATAATAAATGTCAGTGTGCAATAAAAATGAGTCACAAACATAATTTGGTCCAACTGCAAAATATATAACTGCAATGGATCCCATTACAGACACAATAACTGCAGTTTTTACATATTGTTCATTAGAGCCACATTTTCAGTTAAATACACACCATCATTGTGGCTCGTGATCCAAGCAAGTTGCTCAAAACCAATAACTAAACATGAACCCAATGAGCAGCTGCCGGCTGGCACCAGTTACCCTCCTTAGGTTTGTCCAGGACTTCAACACACTACTTCAGATCAAGAGGTTCAGACTGATTGATAGCTGTGTTATTTAGACCCGCCTGGCACTGGTCCCTGAACCTTTGTTCCACCACTGCAGCTGAGCTGAAACCACATGCAGCCACCACACACAGTTTTAATGAATGCACAGAGATAGGGTCACTTTAACTCAAACTTTTTCCACTTATTTTTGATCTGCAGATTTTATGTAATGCATAAAAATGTATTGATATTTTTCAATCTTCCACATAGACCATCAAAGTGCATTCAAAATTGTGTAACATCTCACAATCAAATAAATCATCTCATAACTTTTTCCTGCAGCAGAAAGAAGTGATGAATCATCAAACACTACTTACAATTTTTCACACCATTTACCTTTTTGTGATCTACTCAACAATCTGAATCAATAAAAGGATCTTTTAAATTTTTTTAACTGGAGGGTAATACCAGCTGTATGAGTGACTGGAAAATGAAGTTGCCCAGTGGCAATAAACTGTGTGAGGGGAGATTCATTAGCACTCTCAAAGGGACATAGTCATTCATAATTAAATGGTACAATCAATAATAAATGATCAGCAATGGATGTTTTCCAGTGACATAGATCATGAGATAAAATATTGAGATAGTGAGATGCAGAGCGAAAGAAAAAATGTATAGACTTTCAAGGAAACATATCACACATTAAAAACATCATCTTTCTGAAGAATAAAGGACAATTTAGCAACTGTCATTTAGGTTTGACGACTCAGGATCACAACTGAAGCCATTTTCTGACAAACATTCTGACAAACACAGCATGACATTGTAACCCAGGTGTATTTTGCCTGCCTCATGCCTGTGCCTCATTGACATGCCTGTGTCCATCCTGTTTGCTCGCG
>JAOXYM010000003.1:7524493-7536665 GCA_028567055.1 Leptatherina wallacei
TACAACACTGGACGTGACTGCAGTAACATCGTGTCTTGTGTCTGTTCTTCACTATTCCCCTTCACAGGGGTGTAACATTCACACCGAGATAAACAGTGAGAGGAGGAGGCTGTAAAAAGCACAGTTTATGGAGTGCCCATGGACCTGTAAAACACACCGAGCTGTGTTATCAGTCAGCAGGTCAGCAGAGGAGAGGACCAGGTTGGGAGAAAAAGTGAGAAACAGTTAATCAGGAAGACAAGAGAGAGTGAGAAGAACGAAGAGTACGAGGTCAAGGTGATGGAGTAGAGATGGAGGAGGTTGGTCTCATTGTTCCTCTTAAAGCTCTCAGGTGTGTATGAGTGCTCTCGTTTATCCACCTTTTTAAGATGAGCTGTTTGATCTCTGCTGAGGGTATTTGAAGACCATCTGATTCATCATCACTTATAGGCCATACAACTTGTTAGTGTTAGTTCTATATTTTAGAAATATAGAAATATTAACTCAATAACTTTTAAAAAGTTATCAGTTTGGATTTGAGATCTGAAAACATCCACTAGCTGCACTCCAGAGAGTCATAAGGGTTGATGCTGGAACTGTCTTGACTGACATTAGGCCAGAGGCAGGATAAACCAGCTCATCACAGAGCTGACAGACTCACACCAGTCAGTTTAGAGCTGTCAGTCTATCCACTCTGTGCTGAGTTCATTTAAATTACAGCTTGTCTCAGTTTACAGCCATTTTCTTTAATAGCCCAGCGTTAGGAGAATCAGTTCCTTCAAGATGTAGTCAGACACAGTGAATGTGATGTCATAAATAAAAGTTAGTTGATATGAAAACAACAATTACAACCAAGACAAAATAAATCTGAGACTACATCCCTATGATTAATTGAATATGAGATATTGTGCTTTTGGAAGTTTTCTGTCTCAACACTAACTAGATTTCCAAACTTGATTTGCATTAGATGATATGAATTGATAAAGTTTAACAGAAAGGGTAAAAACTGAAAACACTCACTTGAGGTGGTTTTTACCTTTAAGGAAGATGACTATATGTTCAGGACGAATGGAAACAGCTTGATGTGATGCAACATCTGTTTCTGGTCTGAAGTGGCGAACAATTAAGTCACTTCACTTGAGATGAAAGTAATTAAAGAAAAGTTTGCTCCAGTTTCCTCTTATGGATGTCCACCACAGTTGTTTTTCTTCTAACTGCATTAATACTCCGAGTAGCTTACCTATACTTGCATCCTGAAATGAACCTGTGGCCTTTTCCCCTCTATTTTAAAAGACTGCTTCACTTAACAGGTAAATGGAGACTTGATTATTTCTATAGCTTAAGTGTGTGTGTAAAGATTGAGTTAAAAAGTTATTCTGTCCTACAGAAGAGCTTGTTTGCAGTTCAGAGTTTACCTCCTGTGCTTTCTGACATCCCTATGAAACATATTTGCATATCACCTTCCAGGTGGGCATTTTTGACCCCCCCCCCCCCCGCCCCCTCACACAGCTCAGAAAAATAAACAGTGGTCTGAAACCCATTCCATTTTATAGCTATAAATATTTACAGCCTGGGCTGTGCAGAAGACAATGTCTAAAAGAGATAGAAGCTGAATTAATGGTTTCAGGCACAAGATTACAGAGGAGCTACAGAAATGTACAGTATGTTTCTTTTTCTTCATCAAATTATGTAACACTCTTTAAACTGATTAGAAACTAGAAAAATTAGAAATTAGAAAAAAAACTGATTAGAAACTAGAAAAATTAGAAATTAGAAAAAAAAAACTGATTAGAAACTTGGAAATGAGTGTCACTTGCACCCTTTCATACACAGAACCTAAACAACAAATATAATGTAAAACAAAAAATGTGTCACTAAAAAAAAAAAAAGAAGCACATTCCATGTTGCCAGTGATTGTATTACAAAATTGTCAGTGAAGTAATAATTGCTAAATATCATTAACTAAGCTTTACACTCACATTTTTGGAATATTTTTGAGAACTTGTCAACAATTTTCTGCTAATGCAGAATGGAAGAAAAAAAACTGAGCTGTTCTGCAGAGTCACACTTTGTGAATGTTTCTTCTGTTGTTCAGTTTCACAGTGAAAACAAACAATCGGCCATGCCAGGAAAGCACAATGAACAGCGTTCAACTCCTCAGAGCTGTGAAACCCTGCGACTGAGTGAATAATATATTCATCATATAAGGTTTTGCTCTTATAGCCATGCATATTTGACCAAACCTGCTGTTTCTGGGAGAGGAAAGAAGAAGCAGCACTCAACATGCAGTATGTATATTTACTGTGCATCCACACAACCATCACATTACTGTTTCCACTTGAATTAAAAAGTGAACGTCTGTCTACACCTACAGCTAAACCAACAGTTGTGGTGTAGTAATACCGACTACAGCACAAAATGTGTTTAAATCCACTGCTGAAAATGGTCCCCACAGAAGGTTTTAGAAAATTTCTAATCTTTCATCCATTCTTTTTTATTTTTTTACCCGCTTATTTCAATGCAAGGTCACTGCAGCCTATCCCAGCAATGACCAGGCAAGAGGCAGACAGGTCTCCAGTATATCGCAGAGCCAACACAGAGAGACAACCACTCACCCTCACTCCTAGGGAGAAATTACAGTGACCAGTCAACCTAACATGCATGTTTTTGGACTCTTGGAGGGAGGAATACCGAGAGAGAACCCACGAACCAGGAACCTTCTTGCTGTGAGGCAACAGCTCTAACCACCACACTACCGTGCAGCTCTTTTAGACCAACTAAAAGATTTGTGTGGAATTCATATCTGCAGTAAAGCTGTGAGTTTGATCCTGAGTAGCACCAAATCAAAAGAGATGACCAACAGACACAAACATTTTCTTTGGTCTTCTCAGATTAGCGTGACAACAAAAAACAGGAAACTCCTGTCTTCACCTCCACTGCTGATCAAAACATTAAGAAAATTTAGTATATCAAGAAAAAATTTACAGAAACTTCTACAATAATCTCTAAACTTTGTGTTGTGGTCAAGATGACTTGTTGAAGTTCAAACTGAGCATCAGAATGAGAAGAAAAGGGGGTTTAAGTGACTGAACGTGGCATGGTTGTTGGTCTGAGTATTTCAGAAACTGCGGATTTTCACACACAACCATCTCTAGGGTTTACAGAGAATATCCAGTGACCGGGCAGACTGGTTGGAGATGGTGGAAAATCAACAGGAATACAAATAACCATTGGTGTCAACCAAGGTATGCAGAATATCATCTTTGAACACACACGTCCAACATGAAGCAGATGGGCTACAGCAGCAGAAGACCACACCGGATGTCACTCCTGTCAGCTAAGAACAGGAAACTGAAGCTACAATTAACACAGACTCACCAGAACTGGACAATAGAAGATGGAGAAATGTTGCCTGGTCTGATGAGTCTCAATCTCAGCTCCACATTCAGATGGCAGGATCAGAATTTGGTGGAGACATCATGAAAGTATGTATCCATCCTGACTTGTATCAATGGTTCCGGCTGCTAATGGTGTGGAGGAAATTTTCTCAGTACACTTTTTAAAACCTACTGTACTCCAGTGGGTTTCAAAGTCACCAGATCTCAATCCAATAGCACCTTTGGGATGTAGTAGAACAGGAAAATTCTCATCATGGATGTTCAGCATGTCAATATGCAGCAAAATCTCTGAGGAATGTTTCCAACACCTTGTACTACCAAGAATTGAGACAGTTCTTAAGGTAAAAGGGGGCCCAACCCGGTACTAGCCACACAGCTGCTGCCGTCAAAGCAGGAAGGAAAGAATGACAAAAAGTGCCAACTACGATCCACTGATCCTGATAAATAGCACAGACATGCCATTAAAGGAAGCGCAGATCGACCATTTAAAACTTTAATTACTATTTGAATCATTTTATTAGATTGATGTAAAAAAGAATATAAATGTACAGACCTCATTTGATACGCTGTAAGCTCATTCACTGTGAGAAAACAGTGAGGAATTATTTCATAATTCAGTGATTTTAATCAAAAATAATTATCCTTATTCAAAATCTTTAAAAGACAGCATAAACAATCTAAAAAGTAATCAGTCTCTGTTTTAGGCTCTATGAGCCTTCCCTGCAGCTCATTTAAATCTCACAAAGATGCTTCTCAAGCAGAAACAAACAGTGTAGTTTAAGTCTGAGAGTCGGAGAGATGTTCACTGACCACACATTTATGTCTGTATCTTTTTTTGATAATATTACAAATTACAACAACCAGCATAGAAAGCACAAAGTCAACCTGCAGCCACAGCACCATGTTCAGCATTATCGAATACAACTGCCATAGGTTAGGACAAAATGTAAACAGCTGAGGGATGCTGCTTTAATCCTAACACTAGCTAAACTACTATAAGGTGAGTCACTGTCATGTTTTCTACCACATATACACAAATATAAACTGAATTTGATCATTTACAGGGATATGTTGGCTGTATATTGCAGAAGGTTGTGGCTTAAAATAATTTTTCAACTCGCCCTTAATAACAAAAATAACACGATTTAAGAAGGATGCTCTTGAAATAACTAAACTATGGAGATGTGATCACCATTTTGAAAAACTGTTTGCTAAAAAACATGCATTCAGATGACAACAATTCAATTCCTGCAGACATATCAAGTCTGCAGGAATCTCCACAACTGCAGCATACCTGTTGTATCTAGAGTTAGAAGGTGAAAAGTCTCAGAGTCAGTGAGTTGCAGACAAACAAGGAAGAAAGGCCCAACAGTGCAAAGTGACCCGAATCCCAGAGCAAAACAGCAATGTCTAGCTTTAAAAAGGCAAAAACAAGAAAGCAAAAGACAAAAACAAATCACAGGGGAAAATGTTTGGAAAGTGTGTTGACGAGTCAGTTGACAAAAAATAGATATAAAAATCCTATATCCTAATCCTAATTTCATCTATGTAATTTTTGCGGGTACCCGACCAGTTGCAGGACTCTGGTCTCAGTTACAGGCTCCCATTTAGCACGTCCTCTGTTATGCTATACTTTTAACCTGTGTCCTGTCAGTTTAGTGCTTCTCACCTGTGTCTTAGCATTTGCTGCTAATGTGTGAGCTAATAAACCTGTAAAATAGACTACAAGTGAATGTTTCACTGTTTATTCTCCGACTTCCTGCTTCTGCACACAAATAATGATACCGTGCAGAAGACCGAAACACAACTACCATAGAATACGCTGAAAGTTTGGCCCAAAAATATCTGAAAACAAATTTTTCAAAGATATCATGGACAAATTAAATTTTAGTTGACAGAGCAAAGTTCAGTCCCAATGGGAATATTTGTATTAGTGCTGCAATATTCGTGAACGAGTCGACTCTGTAGTGAATAAGAAGAGCCGAATCTTCTGAAGGGACTGGACTTTAATTTGATGGGCACGCCATGCTGCCAATCACATGTGAGGAAGAACTAGGATCATACCATTATGAGAGAGAAGGAAGGGAGATGGACTCGGATGATAGAGAAGGATAGTGGTAAAGGTGCACAAAGTGACAAAAAGAGTCTAAGAGCTGGAAATAAATACAAATATTTTTAGAAAAAGTTGAGAAATTAGCGGAGGGAATCACTAACTCAGGACCTGTTGGGCCAGTGTCCTGCAGGTTTTAGATGTTTCCCTGCTGCAGCACATCTGGTTCAAAGTAAATGGTTTTCCAACAGCTTGTTGTCAAGTTCTGAACAAGCCTCTTAATGACCAGTTGATATCAATCAGGTGTGTTGCAGCAGGGAAACTTCTAAAACCTGCAACAATTAGAAGTCGGTGATCCATGAATTTGCAATTCTAATGCCATAATGTTAAGGCCTTGTCATTTATTTCAGTTCATTTAAAGGTTTGATTGAAATATTAAATATTTTTAATCAAAGAAAGTTACCATGTATAAAAACAACTTTCATGAAAACACTGATTAAAAAATAACTTACCAACATACAAACCATTCATAATTGCTCAATTAGGCAAAAAAAAAAAAAAAAGAAGCTCCAAATGATGCTACATGAATAGCCATTTGGGAGCCAAAAGAGGTGAATCTTTGAAATGAGCCAAACTTCTCAATAGTAATTTGTGTATGCAGGTTTTAAAAACTTACTACTTATGCTCTAAGTATATGCTACCTCTAGTGGTCACGAGAGCAGCTGCATGTGAACTGTAAACGCGTCATGGTGCCGTTGAGAGAACGTATTCAGTCCCGGCCATGATTGTTTCCTAACCCTAACCACATGAAATTACTGGTAAAACCCAACCGGAATAACAAAAGAGTTGCAACATGCTGTTTTTACATGTAACCATGGCAACCAACAAACCAGCATTGATAAGGACAACAGTTTTGCTGTAAAAGTATTTATAATGGAGCTATAGAGGACCTTTTTAGAGCCTTAACTACTAAGTGTAACAAAAGTGTTTTCTAAAAATGTTTTAGAGCCATTAAGTCAGCAGAGAAGTGACATACCTGTTGACATATGTGGATCTTTAACACAAGTCACAAATGCATGAATGACTGAAAGCGCTGTGTGTGACAACAAACCCCCAACAAATCCTCCTTATGAGGATTTTGTGGCTTCTTTAAGGAAAGACTTAAGAATAATGTCTGCTGGAAACAATCACATTAGTTGCATTTCTCTCCTGCTGCTTGCAGGGGAGGTTCTTTGCAGGACACCATTGTAGGTCATAGTTAAAACTGGGAACAAATTATCTATGATTGTTTCGCCTGGAGTACTTATTGATCTTTAATGGACTCAAGATGTCACACAGTTCATTAAATCAGAGAATCAGTGTGCAGATCTCAAAGGGTGATTCCAAAGAAAATAATCCTTCTGAAATCTGTGTTCTGTGGGTTATTCAGAGTGATGGAGACACTTCCTGGAGGGATGTGTTGCTGTTGAGTCTTTAAAATGTAATTTTTCAGTGCTGTGCTCTCAGACTCAGAACAAACAGGCCATGCATTATGGATGTGACTTGCATCGAGCTCGGCTGCAGCTGCTGAGGGATCCCCCGTTAAGATGCTTCTTGTAATTATTGGATTATTGAAGATTGGAGGAGCTGGTGGCCAATCTGAGCCCTTCACACTCATGATCACAATCACAAACATCAATACCCTCCTCCCTCGCCTGCCATCCATTCTGCAGCCCCCCCCCTCGTCCTATCCTCTCCTCTCCTGACTGCTGAGTGGAGGAGGCAGAGCTACTGGGAATCCCACAGTCATAGATTATATAACCAGCTCTGTGCTGCAGTCATGGTGCTCAAGCTGTGACACTGATTAACTGGTGGCTGTTCCTCTAAATCTAGCAGCTCAACCTCCACATGGAAAAATGAATCATTTTTCCATCTACACAAAGACACGCTCAATTTTTTTTAAACAGCATCCTGACAGCTCAGTTTTAAGACATTAGAGTATATTTGGACCTGATCACCCAAGTAGCTCCAAAAAGCTCATATCATTGTGGATAGACCATCTGAAAGCATTTGGCCATCTCTGCGCACCACCTTTCCTCTGAGCAGTCAACATTACTAACACTTGTACTTTAGGGGAGATTAGGTGACCATTACTTTGGTTTATTTGAAGCATACTGCTCCGCCTCTGAGGTTAGTCTGGGCAATCCAGAGGCCTGAAATGGCTGCAGCACATCACCTGCTGCCAGAAATGATCTGCCTCTGTAGCCATTAGAGTGGCCTCATCCAAGCATGGGTTGTTCAGAGACAAGACATCCCACTCAAGAGTAATTTCCTCTGTGTGTGTGAGACGGGATTTTTACTTCAAAAGTTAATATGTTAGTCTGGAAAATGTTGGCATTTTTTACACTGACATATTGACTTTATTCAAGTTCCATCTGCATCGCAGCCGAACATGTAATGAAATGTGACAACACAATAAGGAGAGACTAAATATTAGGCGACGGTATAATTTAGATCAGGGATCCTCAATCCTGGTCCTTGATGTCCAGTCTCCTGCAGGTGCTTTCCTGCTGCAACACACCTGATTCAGACTGTACAGAGATCTGCACAAACCTTCTAATTACCCATTGATTTGAGTCAGGTGTGTTGCAGTAGTGAAACCTTTAAAACCTGCGGGACACCAACCCTCAAGCACCAGGATAGAGGATCTGTGTCCTAGATGCATGGCAGCTTTAATGTTTGCTCATTAGCCTACTGTAGTGGTGGGATGTGGTTCTGGATCAGCTGCAGGGTGAAGAGGTGGGGCAAAAGATGAGAGAGCAGTGACAGGTGAGTGTAATTAACACAGCTGTGGGATGTCATTAATCAGTCTCTGTCTCTTTAATCTGCAGTGATGTGCTGCAGATGACAATCTGTCAGTTTGGAAAATGAGGGTATGGACTGTGTGCATCATGCAAATTACAGAAGACTCTTAAATCTACAAATGGAAAGTCATTTTAACAAGAAATGACTATTATCTAAAATGTCAATGTCACTGTGGAGCTCTCTTTGTTCCAAAGAAAACCTTTCAGGGACTGTGAAAGACAACTCTAAATTCATTACTGCCACTGAGTCACAGTTTTTAGGATATAAACTCAGTCTGAGCTGTGAGAGACAGCAATGTGCTCTGCTGCTGCAAGGCATTTCAACAGAGAAAGAAAATGTAGAGATCCTGCACAGCCAAACCACCACCACCCTGATGGAGAGGAACTTGTAATCTGGTTTTATTTAATGACAACGGGGCTCACTCAAGTGTTTATCTAACATCTGTCTGGCAGTGGAACGCTTGTTTTCAGAACATCCTTTA
Organism: Leptatherina wallacei; assembly: GCA_028567055.1. Taxonomy (NCBI): domain Eukaryota; kingdom Metazoa; phylum Chordata; class Actinopteri; order Atheriniformes; family Atherinidae; genus Leptatherina; species Leptatherina wallacei. The sequence goes on from JAOXYM010000003.1 coordinate 7,533,246, forward strand.
TGTTTCCGTGTGTCTGGGAGAAACCTCGTTGGATCTTAGTTACAACAGTTCCCAGCACATTACAGCACATTATAACTGCAGCTGGTGGCGGTAGAAACGGGTCTGCTACACTGTGGGTAGACAAAAAGAAAATGATGAAAACCAGAGCTCCGTCTACACCCAACCTATCAATCTCCATCATCAAGCTCCAGAAGATGAGTCGCATCAGCGGTGTCCTGCAGCCGGCAGTAGGCCTGTTGTCTCTGCTCAGGCAATGGAATTGTATGTGGTGGCAGGATGTGGTTTTAGGTCAGCCGCAGGGCAAAGGGGTCAGACAAAGGTTCAGCAACATGGTCAGCTGAGTGTGACTAATGCATCAAGCCCTCAAACCAAAACCACCAAATAGGTCTTTAGTTTAAGTTTGACCCACAGGGTCGTCCTCTAAAACCAGCGCTTCTCTATCGTTGGGGACCCCCCCTGCTCTGCATGTTTTAGATGTTTCCATACTTCAACGAATCTGGCTGAAATGAATGGCTCATGAACAGGCTTGGAAAGAACTGGACAAGCAGTTCAATTAATCAGAATCGGTGTGTTGGAGTTGGATGCATCTAAAACATTCAGGGCTCAGGGGTTCTTAGGACCAGGATTGAGAAACGTTGCTCTAAACCACCCCACCTCCACCCCACCCCCATCACACTGCAGACAGAAATTCAACTCGTATCAGCGTTTCCACTTCTGAGCAAACATCGTTCTCATGTGCTTCCTGGAACAAGCCACAAAGAGGAAGAAGCAGCAACAGCACTTTCAACAACAGGATGGATGAAGGTTCAATTCCCAGATATGATGACTGTTTTATCCTTTCAGGGTTACATTGGGTCTATGATATCTAATAATTTCCTGGTTGAGTTTAAGCAATCACATCACTTTTTTATGGTTTATGTGTCAAAACTACTAAGTTACGAAAGAGTCATGGTTAAAGCTTAAACACGTTTCTGTTTACAAATCAGCATTCACGGCCTATTTAACACTTCACATGCAGTTACACTCATGACCATTTGTGTTTTTCATTTAAATGATTGAGCTCAAGAAGAAAATTTGTGGGTTTTTTTTTAATATGAATGGAAGTGATTGTATTAAATCAGCTGTGATATCGTTTCATATCAATCTGTGGATCTTGAATCCTGTCGAATTAAAATCATATCTTGGTAGAATTTTATTATATCAATAGACTTCAAATCACTTTCCACAGAACTGATATAATATCGTATTGTGATCAAACTTGTGATTTGCATTGCTTGTAGTTATACCTTGCATGAACAAATGAGCCATGGGGTCATAATAATAATAACGGTCAGTCCTCATTAACCCCTTGATACCTTGAAATTTGCAACAAACCACTTCTGGCCTTTGTTTATTTCATTCATTCTTTCAAATCTAATTAATTAATTTTATTTATTTATTTAATAATTAGCATTTATTCACTCATTATGTATTTATTTCACACCATTGAATTATATATTGTTATGAATCTATTTAGTTAATCTTTTGTTTTATTTTAGTCTTTTTCTTTTTGTTGTTTTTTTTTTCCCTGAAATTTTCCTGTATTTATTTTGTTTTTGTACAATGTAAAAAAAATATCAGCCGTTAAGGGGATGATGATGATGATGATGATGATGACACTCACCTCTTTAGTCTACAGCTGATACGAAACCACAACCTGGCCTGCTTACTTATACCAAAAAAAATGTTAGTGTTCATCCAAATGTACATTCAACACTTAAATGGCATCTACACAAATAGCTGCTTTCTGGTCCTGGTTCTACTGCAGGTTTTCCTTCCTGTCAAAAAGGTAGATGATTGAATCAAAAAGATGATTTGATGCTCTGTTGGTTTCCTTTTGCTTGTTAATTATTTTTATGAATTTAAGATTTTATAGGAACATAGTTATTATGAATTGGACTATCAAATGAAGGATTTGTTTTAGTTGGATTATAATTGGGATACATTGGATTGAGTAAGGCTGTGTCTGTAAAAGTGACTTATGATGACTGTCATGAATTTGGCATTATGCAAATAAAGCTCATTTTAAATAAGGAATAGATAGACACTTTGAGGGAAATGATTCTGTTTATTACACAGGTATTTGCCAAAGATAAAATTAAGACCACTCATTAGAAAATGTTCATGTGGTCTTCAGGCCATAACTAAAATAGTTAATGACCCATAACTTGTTTTCCCTGTTAGCACCAGAGGGTTTGACTAAAGTAGGAAACAACTGTTGTCATCCCATAAAGTCTAAATGCAACTCAGGGCTGGTGGAAACATTGATCGCTGCTCCAACAAACAGGAATAAGCTCATATAAGACCTGACAGTGGTATATTTTTGTAATCTCAGTCCACTCAGCAGTGGGCAGTGCAACTCCTGCAGTCACCATCCTGACAGGAAATGAGATTATTTCTGGTGCCGAGGTGCCACCTGAAGACATCCTGAACAGAACACACAGAAATACTTCATAGTTGTTTGTTCTCAAGGATAAATGGATACCCTGCAGCCAATCGCAATTGTCTATTCACCCAAACCCACCTGAGCCGTGAGTAAACTTTCAGAGCCACACTTCTGCATGCACTGATAATTTGGTGCATCTTTGAACCCCAAGTTTTCTGCAGCAGATTAAATTTTTGACACATCACTCAATAATTTATAGAAAAGTCTTTAAATCGTTTTATTTTCATTTAGATGGTGTGAGACAGAGACAGAGAGATAGGAAAAGACAGTTCAGTCGCTTCCTGCTCTTCTGTGCTCTCATACAATTGATATCTCATTTACATTCATTTACATAGTTTATTTATTTCTGTTGTCAGACAACCGAGCTGAACTGACTCAGATGATTTAGAGAATAAGATGTGGAGCTGGTGGGTGGAATAACAGTCTTATGCTGTCATTAAACAAACATTATCAGACAAACATGCAGAACTTTGGAAGGTATGAGAACTTTTACTGTTATGAAATATCTTTATGATAAATGATTAGCTGGTGACAGAAAAATTACTGGAAGCTATTCAACAGATTATATTTATATTCACCAGCAAAGAACCACGCTTCAACAATGGGAGTTAAACTGGTTTGATGAAAGGATGGATGAGGTGAAGGAGAAATTTTAAAGCTCTTTGATTGGCTTATCGGTGGTGTCTTATAAACCAAGGCTGGGAGAATGAGACTCGGGGTATCTAAGACAAGAAAGAGTTGAGATGGGGAGGACGATGAAGGATGGCTGGATGGATGGATGATGGAGAGGAGGATGGATGAGAGAATGGAAGGACAATGATATGATGAATGAATAAGGAAGGGAATGGATGGATGAAGTGGATGAGGGAGGAGATCAACAATCGATGGATAGATAGAGGATGGAAGGTTAACCAATGGAAGTGAATGAATGAATG
>JAOXYM010000003.1:7560088-7571652 GCA_028567055.1 Leptatherina wallacei
TGTTTTTTATGGGAGTTTTTGGTCTGTTCGTGACTTAGAACATTGTAAGAGACTATTCCAAGGACTTATAAAAGTGACTTTTGCATAATATGTCTCCTTTAATTCACCATATCCTCACTGGTTTAGGAAAATGTTACTGTTGCTGCTTTGGTTTGTTTTTATCATGATTTTCACTCTGACTTGTATTTTTGACTTTTTTGGGGCCTCATATATTTCCTGTCAGATTTACTTTTATACATTTTTTTATTGCTTTCACTTTTTCCTGGGATCATCAGAGACTCTGAAGGCATCTGGCCTCTGTTTTTTAATTTGATCTCAAGCAAATTGTCTTTCTGAGTTTATTGAAACTGCCCAGGGAGCAAATATACAGAAACTTCTCTCACATCAGTAGCACACAGGGATAATATCTCATGCATTTCTCTGCATACACAAACAGCTAATCACATCAACAGATGTCTTTACGTTTTTACTTCTTCTCCTGCACACGGTGCCCTGAGTGAGACATCTTTACAAAGATCACAATAAAGTATTATTATTGTTAAAATCATATCTAAGTAGAAACACATTGTACTACCAAAGAATATCAACTTTAACTCCCAGCCTCTTGTTTATGGAATAATATGTGTGGGTTTTACTTGTAAGGTATCAGAATGCCATATTGTGTTGTTATCTGTTGTTATCATATCTAGTTATTCACAAAATTTAGGTTTTTTCATTTAGCTGTATAAAATTGGAAACAGATGGTACCAAACTAGGCCAAAACGGCCATTTTGGAGACTTGTCCTGACCTGTAAGACCCTCTGTAATTATGTTCTGATTCACTTTATCAGAGTTGACCTTTGCAGAGATAATGTTCACATATTAAACTGTGATCTGATGAAGGTTTAGAGCTATAGCTGCATCATTCCACAGGGATATTCCTATTTATCCTGGATAAATAGGAATTTATTTAGTATTTTTTGGGGGGGGGGCTAAAGCCTTTTTCACTTTAGCTATTTGCCATCTTCATTTATTCTTCAGCAGTATCACATTTACAGATATTTACACATTGTAAATAAATCTCACAAATATTCCCTTATGACTTCAAAAGTATTCAAATAGACCTTGTGGCTGCAGAGATGGACTCATTTAATTGCAAGTATGACATTTTTCTAGTAGAGGCCTAAACAAATGTGTTATTTTCTTCAAGAAAAAACTAACATATAGTTCAATCAAATTATTTAATAATAGTCAAACATCACTGGTTAAAGAACAGGTTGGTCACTTTTAACCAACTCTCCGGTGACAAGGTGCTGATTTCAGATACAAAACACAAAGATCTGATCTGTGAGTTATGGTATCAGATGCGTCCTGCGCGACATTAAGATAGATTTAGTTGAAAATATTACTTTTACACTGTTTTTACTGTCCATTGTTTATTACCCAAAGATGCATTTTTCTAATCTCTAAATAAAACTGATGGCAGTTGTTTGTGTTATTGTGTTGCTGCAATCTGAAATGTAAACAACTTTTTTGGGGTATTGTATATGGTACGGATGCAGAAATAAGTTGATGTAGCCTGACGGAGACCGTTTTCAGAGGCGGATTAATTCCCATTTCTCCTGGATTTTATCATGCACTAAATAAAGTTTGGATGCACTACCTGTTTGTTTGATCAGTGCATTATTAACTGGGGTAATTTTATTATTGATTCATCTTAAAATTGAATTGAATTAAAAGAAAAAAGAGAATTAATTTATCAAGATGTCAGCGCTTGAGATTCTGCTGCCACTTTTTCACAAGTAATAAAAACCTTGCAACTTATGGATGGTGAAAGGATCAACTGAATCAGAGTAAAAGAAAAACAAACAAAAAACCAACAGACGTGAGGAAATGAGGTAAAAAGAAAAAAACTCTAAAAATCACATTTTAATAAAGCAACAATGATAAAACATGTACAAAAAAGAAAAAAACTAAAATACTATTTCTTAAAAAAGTATTTTTACAAAAGTTTTGATGCAGAATTTCTTCATTTGGGGTTTTACTGCCCTTTATCTCCCAAAACTCAAATTATCCAGAGTTTCCCTTCCATACAGTACTAAGAACGTGGAAAATGTAGATCCTGAATGAGTATTAGACAATTACAAATGACTATAACATGTAAATGCTTCCATAAAAAACTGCAAAACAATAATGAGTCATCAATAACAGAATCAAATTAATCTACATCCTTTTTAAAAGAACAAACTCTAATATACATCTAAAATATCTGTTCTACAGAGGCTCTACACAATCACTTCACAGTCCATCAATACTTAACTTTTTATTTTGGTGACTTTGTCTGTAACAACAGTCAGGATAACGTAACCAGCAAATAAACTGCTGAGTACTGGAAAACAATCATTTCTGACCTTTTATCATATTCAGAGACTAAAAACAGAACAAGGTAAAATGACACAAGCAGTGACATATCTTCATCTTTTTTAGCATTATATCCAGCAACTAATTTAAAAAAGAAAGAAATGATGCTGATATCTCAGAGCCACGTTTCTCCTTCAAGGCCAAAAAGAGATCTGTAGCTGCCACGTTAATGTCTGAGCTGGATTTTTAGGAAGTTGTTAAGCAGAATCGATCAGCAGTATATATAAATATCTGATTTGTCATTCTTGTCAGGACAAATAAAGTTGCTTTCTTCAGTTCTGTATCATTTGTGCAATATCAGAGATATCCACAATTACGTTTTTGTTGCATTCATTTAAAGAACATGCTGGATTCTGCAACATGGACCTAATTTTACTCATTCTTATCAAAAGAGTAATTCCATCCATCTATAATACATATAAACATAAAAAGCTGAACCAATTTAAACTATGCATATTATAACTTGTTGAAATTAAGTTTAATCTATATATTCAAATTGATTTCTTTTTAGAAACAGCAGTTTTTCTATGTCTAGCATCATTTTATGTGCATCTGGGAGGATTTTACATCTATAATTAAATAGATATGGATAATTAAAGCGAGTAGTAAATATCTGTAATGTGTATTTTCCTGATGAGATCTTGTATTGCAGATGCAGAATATTCCTTCCAGCTATAAAGAATGTAATGGTGGATATCTCAGATGAAAAGCCCTGATGCACATGACGGTGTTAATTGCTGTGAGAAGGATGGTACTGAATATCTCAAATATTATCTTTCACTGGGAAGAACTGAATTATAGATATCTGCACAGCACATTGAGTCAAACTATTAACGTTAAATGGGGACTTAAACATTTTAAGAGATTTTTAGTGAAGTTAAACTCAGCTGGGATAAGTACAATCAAATGTTAAGATGTAAACAGATAATCTCGACCAGTCAGCATGTTATTCTGGATGGTATTCTTTACTCTCTCTGGCAGCTGAGAATGAAATCATGAAAGAAAGGGATTTTCTTACATGTATCTAAAAGTATTAACAGACAGATTAAATGTTAAAAAGTCACAAGGCTGAAAACACATCATAGTTCAAATATTTATCTTCATTAGCCTTTTCAAACCTGAGGTCCCCCAGTTGAGGGATGTTGAGAAGAGATGATGCCAAACTGGGCCAAAATGCTTATTTCTCCTGAAGTGTCTGTACTAAAACCTCTCTGATCTTATTCTGCTCCAGTTTATCAGAGTTGGTTTTTACAGAGATCATGTTCACGTATTGTCTTATGATCACTTGAGGTTGAGAGCTACAGCTGCATGATTTCAAAGAGATATCTACATTAATCCTGAAAGGATTTGTTTTCTTTTAGGTGAGGCAGAAACTTTTTTCATATGTGCTATGTGCCATTTTCATTTATTCTTTACCAGCAACACATAAACCAATATTTACACATCTTAACAAATCTCCCTTTACTATGACTCCAAAAGTATTCAAAATAAACTTTGTGGTTGAGGAGATATACTAATTTCATTATGGCTCTGTTCTTTTTGTGCAGAGCAGAGGCCTAAAAAATAGGTACAGGGTTCAAAGGCTTAAACTAAGGGATGAGGTCCCAGAAAATAAACTAAGACATGGCTGTTTTCACACTTTAGGCCATAAAGTTGAATCTAGATAGTAAAGGTGTTCCAACCAGGGGTCTAAGTTAAGACAAAATGCAGGTTAAAAATCATGATAGTGGGTATAAATGAAAGCTTCCTGTCCAGTTCAGCTGCTGATGAATGAAGCAGATCATTTTAGTTATTTGTTGTGGCAGTGCTATCATTATATTTCCCATTGACATATCATCCCTCTAGTGGCTGAACAAAGTGCAGCTGAATAAGGAGAGAAATTTGAATGTAAGTAACGTGTTCAAGGAAAAACAGAAATGAGGCACAGGTTGACGGTGGAAAGAACAAGGCTGGTTTCTAGAAAAGAAAGAAAATAGAGGGGGATGTAGATGACCAAAGAGGAGTTAAAGCCACTAAGATCTGGGATGAAAAAACTTGGCTAGTAGAAATTCTGATTAGCTGTAACTGCACAAAGTATCTGTTGGTCAAAACAGTTCACATAGATCCCTGGTCACAGCATACTGGTACTCAAGATAGTATGAAATATTGACATTCGTGTTGATAATCAACAGAAGTAACACCATGATTTCATCTTGGCTGATAAAATCAAACATTGTTGAAGAAGTTGCTAAAATAACTCACCTCATAGTTTAGTTTAGTTTAATCTAATTACAAATAAAAAGAAAGAAGTAAATAATGATAAAAAAAAAACTACTTGATATGTTTTGTCGGCAATATTTCTTTTCTGGTGTTCTAAGCGGTTTTTCTAGCAGTTTGTTCCCAGATCTCAGATATTAACGCGATAAGATCAAATTCTAAAAAAAACAATTGGACAAAACAGCAAAAAAAACTTAACAGAAACAGACTGAAATGATCTTTTAACGTTAAACGTATTCTGGGTCTCAGCAGGGCGTCCCGAGAGCTGCTGAAGAGTCTTTCTCTGTGTCGTAGACAGTCGATTCAGCAGGCAACATGATCTTCATGACCTCCTCTTTGCTGGAGGGGGCCATGGAAGATGGCGAAGGTGACGTAGGGGAAGAAAGGGCGGAGGTGGCGGTGGTTGAGGCGGAGGAAGATGAAGACGAGTTGCTGTCAGGGAGGCACTCCTCGCAGCAGCAACAGCAGCAGTCCATGAAGGCCTGGCCCAGGGAGCGGCAGAGACAGAGCAGCAGCACCGGCGTTGCTGAGCAACGAAGGAACAGCAGGAACTGCTCCACCAGAGCCAACGCGGGCAGAACCAGAGCCGGCAGAGCAGCCGTCACCGTCACGTAAGCCAGGGTGATGTCACAAATGCTCTGTGGTAGGTTGCATGTGACGTACAAGATGGTGAGCGCCATCACAGTGGAGCGCAGCCTCTGCTCCCTCACGTGCTGTTTCTTCTTCACTGAGGATGATGAAGAGGATGAACATCTGCCGGTCACTTTGTCAGTAATAGCTTTTGGTGGTAGACGTTGGGCTAAAACCTGCCGTGTCACCAGGTCGCAGGCCAGAGTGAAGAGCAGAGGCAAACAAAGGTAGCAGCCGAACATCCACCACATACGGGCCTCGTGGTAGGTCAGCACCAGAGCATAGATGCTCTCTGGGAGCTCCTCAGAAGGCTCACGAACACAAATATCCACCTTAAACTTGTCGGTTCGAGCTCTTAAAGCCGCCATCAGTGAACCTGCAGGTTGGTTCTGCTGTAGGTCAGAGGGCAGTGCCGGCAGGCTGACGGTTTCCTGCAGGAGCTGCCACAGCAGCAGCTCAGGGGCAGCCAGCACCATGGAGCCCAACCAGATGACACACAGCTTGGAGAGGATGGACTGACAGGGCTCCACCTTGGGAGTCTGATGTGGGACAGGGCCAGTGGCTGCGTGGAAGCGATCGATACTCAGAGCACAGAGACTGAAGGTGGCCACGCCCAGAGAGGTCACCTGAAAGGGAAATGACAAAGAGTGAGGAAACCAGGGACAAGAAAATAACTTTAATGTGTGCGCCAGTCTGACCAGTGGGGGCCATTTACAAAGAAAGGAAATGATTGTGTTCTTCTCTCTCAACACACACACACACACACACATAAACTACTGTGGTCGCTTCTGGAAAGATTTGCAATAAGTTCAAAAGGTCCATAGAGAGGCAAGTTGGTTGTTTTGGGTGCAGTATTTAGAGCTTGATGTGGTAGTAGGGTACTAGGGTACTAGGGGGAGCAGTTCTGGACTGGAACCTGTGGCTAGCTCCATGTTGGGAACTGTAGGGATGTCTGATACTGAGGTCTGTCTCTGACTGTCTGATCTGTGTTGCTCCTCTTTAAAGAACAAATAGCAGAAATATCTCCTTTTCTTTCACTATTAGAGCTTCCTATAAAAAATAAAACTGTTTACAGACAATGTTTTTCCATATTTTCATGTCTCAGCTACTTTAAAATCAACTAGCAGCTTTTCTAGCCCCTGTTTAAATTAAATGTAGCTCTAGCTTAGTCAGCGCTAAGTAACTAGGATACTGAGCATCTTTATAGTTTACTGTATTTTCAGCTCTAATGTGAAAAGCTTCATTAACTGAGTTAATGTTAAGTCCTTTAATGCACTGGATGAAATATGACATGGTTCCCCACATTATGTCAAAACTAACCTAGAGCTACCATATAGCTAGATTAGCACTGCTACGTAGCTTCGTGCTAACATCAGGTTAATAGCCTTACATAACATTAGTAGTTGCACAGGGACAAAATGTGCAGCCAAATGTCAAGATTTTAAAGCATGACTAATTAGGAAACTACTTCAAAATTTACTTCAAACTGGTGTAGTGACACTGGGGATTCATACGTGTCTGGAAAGACGTTTTGTGTCCTCCTCCAGTGACCTGTCAATTACCTTGGTGGCATCTGGGGTGTCCAATCAGATTTCAGAGGTGGCCAGTGCCACCCTGGACACCCTTCTAGCTCCACCCCTGAATCTGACACTGTTGTCCTGCTGTGAGGTGACAGGACAGCTTGTGTGTAGTTATGTATCTAAAATAAACGTTTAAACTTTCAGGGCGGATCGAGTCAACTCGTTACAAACTGCTCAGTTCATCCTGCAGATAATCTGCAGTAACTCACAATTCTGCCTTTTTAATGCTGAAATTCAAGCGATGAGACAGTAAAAGTACATACAACCCAATTCCCCAAAATTTGGTCTGTTTATGTAAAATGTAAATAAAAACAGAAGTCATTGATTTGCAAATCTCATCAACCCATTTTTCCCCTGCAGAACAGAAACAACATATCAGATGTTAAAAATAACTCATTTTATAATGTCATGGGAAATATTAGCTCGTTTTGGATTTTAAAATGTATTTAATTGTAAAATTATCTCACTAATTCATGTTTTTTATGATAACGATATTTCCTTAAGTAAAAAACAAAGCATAAAACCTATTTGTAAAGGGATCAAATGAATTCTGAAAAAATGAATAGAAAATATTTTTTGTAAATGATCTTATTAATTAACAAAGACATTCGTTTGGGTTTTTTGTCAAAGGAATCCACTATACATTCATTATTTTCTGAAGAAACTGTTATTGTCTTTTCTCCCCCCACTGAGGATTAAACCAGATGATGGTCCAGATGTTTGTACCCCAGATATTAATTTATAGTTAATAAGTATACAGTAAGACATCAGAAAATGTATATATTTTATTATCTGCTGCTGAAACCAAGCCTGTTTTCTGAGGGTTTCCCATTCATTACTAGCTGGGTTTTCATTAACTAGCAGCACAAATCTTCAGCCAGAGTTATGAAGTTGTCACATTTTAACTACATTCATTTTGCAAAGCAAGTCGGGGATTTGTGATAATAATACATTTACCAATAGAGTTTCAAAAAATGTCAATCAATTTCAGTGAATTATTTCTCATTATTTTGTACATGATAGCCTTCTTTATACTGTATCTGCATGTAAATAAACTCTTGATTCTGTGGATGTTTTTTTTTATATTTTATACATATATTTAACCAGATCTGTTTGAAAGGTGAAGAAGAGAATAATTGTTGAGATTGTGAAGCATTTACTGATTAAATTCGCAGATGCACTGAATTTAATTTTCTTTTTTTCTAGCTCATACTGTAATCATACTTTACTGTGGCTACTTTGTTGAAAGCTGCAAATTTTTTGAAAAATTTGCTTGGTGATGTGTTACCTGAATGCTAAACTGTGAGCAGAAGTTGTCCAACTTGCACAACTACAACTAGAGGGACAAAAACAGCTTTCCATTAACATTCAGAGCAGAAACAGGGAAATAAAAAGACCCACAGTGGGGACAGAAAGCCCATTATGTGGTCACAACTCTCACCCTGTAGACCGAGGACAGTTATTGGAGCCTCGTGCACATTAAAGTTGGCGGTTCTGGCCAGAAACACTGACTATAGTTACAGAAACTTGTCCTCTCTCTGAGTGTTTAATGACCTCGAACGGTTAAGACACAACTCAGGACAATTAAGACCGGGTCGTAATTAGCATGAGAATACTTAAACTAACAGAGCGTGGGGGGGCAGCTGGCAATCTGACCTGCTTTAAACACTGCTCAGTAAAAGAGCAGTTTAAAAAAACGTTAGTTAATTAGCAGGAAATAGATCCGTTCATTTACATAAAAATAACTGAAGCAAGTAAGAGTGGCGGGGGCCGACAGACTTCGTCTGACCTCGTTTAAGGCTGCTTCACACAAGCTGTTATTACAAATTAGCAAAAGTCCTTGTTGGTGATCTAAAAGCTCAGGATAGAGCTGGTTTGAAGCCAAAGCAACAGCGCTGATGGCTGCAGGATCAAGAGTCTGATGAGACCACCAGAGGATGTGCCGTCACACTGACAGCAGAAATCTAAATGAAGATGTCCTGGCTGGAGAGGCTGAGCCCTGAGTCAGAGTCAAGCCTAAAAAGACAACAGATTAGTCCTTTAATTGATCAAAAAATGTATTATACTGTAAATCTCTACGATTTTAAATTACTTCATTTTCTACCTGTTGGTCTTTGGAGTTTGAAACTGCTTTGACTTTAGCAAAAACTATTATTCTATTTTTTTTTGTATTTTCGCACAATTTATTGTTTAAACATTTAACTGATTACAAATATTTGCTGCTGTCGCCTCAGATATACTTGTTTGTCAAAATTTGTGATTTAAAACAGTGTGTTCTTACGTGTTTTTATATCTTATATTTTTTATTTCATTATTCCTATTGTAAAGCACTTTGTGGTTTTTATCTGTGAAAGGTGCTAATAAATAATCTTTCCTTACAATTTCCTTCCTTTAGTGTGATTATGAACTGAGTATTTTAATTTTAAAAAGTTTACTTTAAAAAACTAACTTGCAAAACTTTCCCAGAATGTGTCAAATTCTGTGGGGAAAGACACGAATCCCGCAAATACAACATAAAACATGCAGACACTAAATCACAAGAGATCTGTGCATATTTTAATACATGACGAAAACTTTTTCTCCAAACTGAGTCGATCCAGTCAAGTTTATCTAATTAATTATTTATAAATATTTCTCCTGGATTTACTGAAGACATCATCAGTCTAAATCCTCTTTCATTACAGACTCAGTTTTGGATCTTGCGTTCTGCACCTGTGAACAAACAGCCCGGTTCTGAAAACAGCGCCTGCGTCTCACTGTTTGGTTCTGTGATGTGAGGAAGAAGAGCTGCTTTATTTGGGTCCCCTCTGACCTCATCCGATGGTTCATAAACAGATCTGAAGAGGCCAAACAGCCCAGAACAGCACATTTGTTCAAAGTGAAATCAGCTGGAACTGGGAACAAAGGCACAAACAGACCATTCATCCCAGACCGAGGTCCCCATGATAAACTGGGAATTTTTATCTTTTATAAACATCACTGCTGAGGGTGAGGGAAGTTTTTCAATTGATTAAGCAACACTCAGCGTAATATTTCCTATTAATACACAACATATCTGTAAATATATAGTGACTCTATGTAACTTGTGTGTATATTTCAGACTGATTATTGAAATTAAATTAAATTAAATGAAAAATACTTTATTTATCCCTTTTGAGGGAACATATATTTTCTATATTTTAAATCCATACTAGAACTTGACTCTTGCTCCCGTTACACGTGAACTTTCTCCTCTGTGGACGAATCAAGTCTGATTATGTGAGCTCCTGACTCCACATGTCTGCATCATGAGGTCTCAATGATGTTTCTTGTTTTACATGAATGAAGTTACAGTTTAACTTTTCCTAATCTTAGAAACAGTAATTTTTCAGTTTTTATAATTTAGATAATGTACAAAACATTAAAAGGTTAGGTGATCTTTAAGCTTTAACCCTAAAGCTTATATATATATACATATAGTTGTAATGTCATTTAAATTGATAAATTAACCTTTCAAAGTGATTCCAAGGTAGGTGTGGGTTTTCCATAAGTTACATTACTGTATGGTAGATGATTAATGTCACCAAATGCATCTGTAAAATTTAGCTGATTTCTAATAGGGGAGGGGGGGGGAGAGAGAATAAAGTTTAAGAAGTGATGGTAAAAAAAAAATCTGATCAAGTGGACAACTGTGAACTCACAGCCATAAGTGAAGAACATTAGTGGTGAGACAATATTTATATTTAAAATGTGCTAATCTATTCATTTCAATAATTAAGTCATATTTATCTTCTTTTATGCAGTTGACTGCAAGGCAAGGCAAATTTATTTGTATAACACATTTCCTGTTCAAGAGAATTCAAAGGTAAATTCCCATCTTCTTTATTTTTTATCCCTAATTATTCAGTATTATTTACAACTGGCTTTTATAATTAACAACTTTTCATCTCAGTTGTTTTGTGTCTTTTCTGCTCCGTAAAGAACTTAGAGTTGCTCTTATGCTTCTGACAAAGTGCTATAAAATCAAAACATAGCCTATGAAATACATGAAACATATATCTGGGTTTTCTAGTGATAAAAGGTAGCAAACATTATAGATGTATTTGTTCAATAGAGAAAATATTTTACACATGGATAACCAGTGTGGACAGACACATTACAAGAGTAATGGGGTTTTTAAGGGTTTGGTGGGCAACCCTGTGTTCCCCCTAAAACTGATCCACCGGTCAGTAGATTCCAGCAGCACCAAGAACACATGCACTTTCAGTGTGTTTACTCTGTATTATGAGGATCTTAATGTTTAAAGACTTTCTTTCCTCTATTAGATGACTTTTTATGCCTGTAATTAGCTCTTAGGCTATTCTTTAAAATGTCCAAATAGTTTTGTTTTTGATAGTTTCCAGACATTCAAAGATCTATGTAGCCTATTTCACAAACTGATTGTAAAGTTAACAACGATCCTCTTGGACTTTCCAGTAAGTTATAGCCAATGGCTGGCCATCCCAACTTCTGTCTTATCCTGGGCACCCTTAGAGGTTTCCTCCTGACTATGCCACTGCTGGCAGGTGCGCATTTTTGTTAAAATTAGGCTGCTTATTAAAATACAAGTATGCTGTGGACATAAATTATTGGATGCGGGGGATTTTTAAAAAAAATATTAAACATACAGGTTTGAGAAGAAATTGCGTCTTTGTTAGCCTACACTCGCTGCCAAAAACT
>JAOXYM010000003.1:7668497-7694807 GCA_028567055.1 Leptatherina wallacei
TGTACTTTTCTGTAATGTAAAGCACCTTGAATTGTCCTGTACATGAAATGTGCTCTATAAATAAATTTGCCTTGCCTATTTGTTAGGCCTCAGATTGGAAGTTACATACCTGTGAGTATATCTCTACAACCACAAGGTCTATTTGAATCCTTTTGGACACATTAGCTGAGTTCACATGTAGAACTTTTGATCCTGTTGGACATCCAGTCAGAATAAAAATGCGTTAACACCTGAGCTTATCCACTAGCATCGATCAGGATAAATTTGAGAGGTGCTTTAAACCTTTCCACAATCACATCAACAGGAAATAACCATATATACACTAATTCCGATCGTTTCTGGGGTGTTTCTGCACATGGATGAACCACACGGGGGCTAGGTAACGTAATGAGCCTCAGGGAAGACTTGAAAAATGACGGCAGCCAAATAGATAAGGACTGTGGCAGATACGCTTTTGTTGGAAACTCTAAAAGAGTTCAGGATTATTAAGCGTCAACAGTTGAATGGCCCAAAACAATTTTTTCACGCAGGTATTTGATTAAAATTTGATATTTTTGGTTCAATTCTTCTTCTTCCAAATTAGTACATGTTGCACTCATCGTAAATCTTTCCATCTTGTAAAATCACAGCGAATCAAACTTTATCATGGGGCCATATTAAAATGTCCATTGGAATCTGATCAGATTGAGTTCAATCAGATAAAAAAATATTTGTCCATGTAAACATAGATATAGTAGATATAGTAGATGTGTAAATATCTGTATATGTTACTGGTTAGGAATAAATGAAAATTCCTTACGGCACAAATTAAAAAGTTTCAGGCTTGCCTAAAAAAACACTTTAATCCATCCATCCATCTTCTACAGCTTATCCAGAATTGGGTCGCGGGGGCCGGGGGCAGCAGCCTAGGTGGCAGCAGCCTAAGGGAAGTCTGGACTTCCCTCTCCCCAGCAACATTAGCCAGCTCATCCAGGAGGATCCCGAGGCGCTCCCAGGCCAGCTGAGAGATGTAATCCCACCAGCGTGTCCTGGGTCTCCTCACAGTGGGACTAGTGGGACCCATGATACCTCACCAGGGAGACGTCCATTTCGGCCGCTTTTATTTGCGATCTCGTTATTTCGGTCACTACTCAGAGCTTATGACCATGAATATCCCTTTTAAATAATGCATCTTTAGCTTTAAACCTCTATAAAATCATAGTACAATATGTTGACATTGTCTGTGCAAAGCTCAACTCTGACAAAGAGAAGCAGAACAAAATTAGAAAGGTTTTAGTACAAACAGTTTAGAGGAGGTATGGCCCAGTATGGGACCATCTGTTTTAGCGTCCCCCATTTGGGAAACCTCAGGTTTTAAAAGCTTAAGCATGTGGTTTGAGTTTTCTATACTTGGCCAACTGTAAATAAGATTGAGCGGATCATTTTAAAAGCTGCAGTGACCGACTTACTCTCGTCTGGCTTCTTGGTGTTGACCAGGCTAAGTCTTAAGGCTACTGGATTGTGATAAACTGCTGTCATGTTTGGGTTTAGTAGGAACCTACAGACTCGTCTGAAACGGTTGACACATACCTGACACAAGAAACTGAAACCTGTTCTTACCCAGCACATGCAGCTTCCTCAAGCCTTTAAATGCGTCCTTCTGGATTCTGTTGATGTTGTTTTCATGGAATCGCAGCTCGAGGACGTTGGGGGGCAGATTTGCAGGGATCTCAGTCAGCAGGTTGTAAGAGAGATACAGCAGTTTTAGGTTGTCCATGTTCCTGAAAGCCTTTGGGTGAATCTTGGATATCTTGTTCTTGATCAGAAACAGTCCCTGTTGTTGGGGGGAGGGGGGGGTCATAGAAAACTTACTGGATTCAATTCAATATTTTGCTGCATTTTATACAATAAGGTCCAATTTTCATGTCTCAGTAATAGTCACTATGACCTTGTCAAACTTTTGCAGCCAACAATAAATCTGAACCAGCCAAGATGCTTTGAATGAAACAATTATGGCTTCTTTGTAATGCCAAATGTTTTGACAGAGGGAATCTGCTCAGTATAAGACTGTTTTGTACTCTTTTTTTTTTTTTTCACAAGTAGAATCACGATTAAGATTTGAGTAAAATTAGATTCATCAGAAGTATAACTGATTAAAAACAAACAACAGACATTTCAGGGTCAGATCAGCTGTAGCCTGTAAACAAGAAGAAATGAATTAGTAGAAAATTGTTGTATTGTGTTTGTTGTAGTTCAGAGCAGATATTCAAGCCTTGATGGGATTTAATCCCAACTGAGTCAACAGCTGTCAGATCAAAGACAAACCTGCTCCTCAGCTGGAAGTTATTTTGTTTTCCATTTCTGTGATGAGAATGCTGATTGTAGCCCTGCAGCCATCGCGTCTCCAAGTCTATTGTGAGGCCTAATGGATAAGCTTCTCCCTAGCAGTTGCAGTTCATCATTTCCAAACCTCCCCTCCCTTTAATGTGACTTATAAGTGTACAATTCAACAAAAAATATTCCCAAAAGTCTTCCTCCTTTTTTTTAAAAAAAAAGTGAAAATAAGAAGAAATATACAATAAACTAGTTGTATAAGGGTGGACAGGCTTAAACAAATATTTTACCATATTATGTAAATATACTTTATATATACTGTAAATATAGTAGTTTATATTTTATTTTATAGTAGTTTATATTTTATTTTATAGTAGTTTATATTTTATTTTATTAAGGCATTCAGTGTGGATGGCAAAGTAAGTTTTTCATTGTACAGGGAAACTAGTTTCTGCACTGTACATATGACAATAAACGCTATTTGATTTGATTTGATTTGTTAAAGCAACCTTTGATTAATATTTACTCAGTTTCCTGCTACTGCAAAGGCCATGATCTTTTTTTTTAATGGACATCCCCCCAAAACTGATGTAAAGACTAGATAAAAAATGGTCAGAAGGGCTGGCAAGAGACCTTCAGCAACACGGAAGGAGCTGCAGGAAGTTCTGAAAGAACTGGTTTTGTCCTACATGCGACAACAATCTCTTTTATTATCTAGATGTCTTGACTATGGGGTAGGGTTGAAGACAGAGGTCTTTTACGACAAAGACAAAACCTCCAAGTCAATCTTCAAGCTTGAAAAAAAGAAAACATTAAGAAAACACATCAAGTCTCCCAAAAGCATGTTGGAAAATGTGTTCTGGTCTGATGAAACAAAGCTAAAAAAAAAAATTCAAATCCAACGCAAAAAGCACTTTGCATCCCCAATAACACACCATGCCCAAAATGAAGCATGGCAGTGGTAATATCATGGTACGGGCTCGCTTTTCTTCAGCTGAAACTGGGACTTTAGCCAAGGTGGAGAAAATTCTGAACAGTTCCAAATACCAGTCACCCTAAGCCCGATGCCTTCGGGTGTCGGCTAGAAAGCTGAAACTGAAGAGGAATGTCACCTTTCAATGACCCCAAGCAGACATCATCCAAATTAACACAAAAAACAGCTTCCACAGAAGAAAATAAAAGCTGTGAAAAGGCCGAGCCAGAGACCAGAAACTAAATCCAATGAAAATTCTGTGGGCTGACCTGAAGATAGCTGTTAAAATCAGAAGTGCTCACAATCTGACAGATTTATAGAATTTTTGAGGAAGAAATTTTGCCGAGGCAAGATATGCCATGCTGGTAGACTCCTACCCAAACGGACTGAATGCTGGGATTAAATCAAAAGAGCCTTTAACATCACAATCTGGAATTTTAACAAGGGTGTAAATATTTATATCTACTGTACGTTGCCTTTTGTAACTGTTGTTATTAGTGTGGGAAAGTAGTTGTGCACATTTTAGGTTATAACCTGAATGCTGTACCAGCACATGAAATTCACCAGCTTGATAATGCCACAAGAAGAATATCATTTATTTGAAGGCAAAACTGATAAATTTCATAGCTTGTTACTGTTGATGCATCATCACATGTATCTTTATCTCAGTATTTTCATGTAGAATGTATTGGTACAACTCATTGTGTTGGACGCTGGAACAGGAGATACACGTCTACAAGTACACAAGTTTCTTATTTTGAGAATTACACTACATATTTAAGTGCCATTTTAGAGGATTTCAGCAGAGTACAACAGCAGCTGACATCCTAAGGGACGAGTGTCTGTAGGTCATTAAGAGAGGTTGTCAAATTACATGCTTTTTTACAGGTTAGATTTTAAATTGTTTGGCCAAGAATCTATTGGAAAAGAAAAGAGAGAGATACAGAAAAAATAAGAAAGACGGAATAATTGGGAGTACTGGGAGTAATTGAATCACATGCATAGTAGCTGAATGCAGAATCTGTTGTTTAACAAGCCTGAAATCTGATCCTCAGCAAAGTCCAACCACCTTTTAAAAAAAAAAAAACTTATTAAAGTAAACAAATGGAACATCCAGATCAGGTGTGAACTGGAAATGTGCCCAGTTTTTCTATTGGATGAACTGATGTCATTATTTCTTCTGGATCTGTTTGATATATTTTCAATCAATCAAAGCTTTATTTATGTAGCAGTTTTCACACAAATGAATGCAGCACAAAGGGCTTTACAAAATTAAAGCACTTTTTTCCAGGTTTTATGAAGGTTTCTCTTACATAAAGCCTGTGGAGGCCTTTGAAGTCGTCCTCCTTGATGTCAGTGATATCATTGTTTTGGAGATCAATCATCACAGTGTCTTCAGGAATCTTCTCAGGAACGGATATTAGACCTGTTGACAGAGACATAGACACCCAATCAAATACAAGCGTTAGAGTCCAAAGGGACTTTGTTGAAATACTTTGTGTAATTTAATACGTTGTAGAGGTGAAGATGAGATCTGTATCTTGGTCAAACATTCTACCTCTCAAATAAAAACAGCTGTCTGTGCAACATAGTTTAGGAAGTAGTGATTATACTAATACAGTTTTTGTAATCGCTGCAGCAAACCAAGTATGTTTGGACCAGAGACGATTCAAAAGTGTTCATCAGAAATAATGGTTTCCTTCACCTGTCTGCACGTTTTAGGCAGCTATTACAGAGAACGATGTATAAAGTTAATTTAATAGAACTTTTACCACAAAACTGGTAGATGTTTATAAATGCACATATATAATAGTTTTAATAGACATGCAAGTCTGTTACTGTGTCAAGGTCCAAATCAAATATGGCCCAAAAAATCCCTGACCGCAAAAACTTGGGTTTCAAACAGCATTTAATGCTGTTTTTGTATTTTGTATGTTTTTGTAAAATCAGTTTTTCATAGATTTCCTTAAAGGGACATTTGCCGCAGGCATAGATAGAACAGGCGGTGCTGCTCAGGCTTCCAAAAGCTGATCAGAAGAAAGTGGGCTTTAAGGGAAATTGTGATGCACAGAATATAACCTGGTTTTAACTTTTGAAAGAACATAACTTTCAGGTCCTTCCTCCTCCCTCTCTGCTGTGCTACAGCTCTGCTTTCAGGGCTCATTCCTGCAAAGGGGCCGGTACCCACATTAACTGAAGCTGCTGACACCGATAATAGACCCTCCTGGTGGTCACAAGTTGTTTTTAATTCGGGGCAAATCTGTTTAAAGATACAAGGAAGAGCCAAATGAACCTAATTGGGGTTTTTGTTTCTTTTTGGTTTGTCTTTCACAGTTTTTTGGTCTTATGTATTTATTTCAAGGTATTGTGACAGTTTAAGCAAATCTAAAAAGCCATTTTTATTCAATTTACCAAGTTCAAAGACACAGAAAATAAAAGGACTCATTTTAGACAAAGGATGAACTGAGGAGCCAAATAAAAGGCAAGCGGAAGATTGACTTCTTGTTAAGCTTCTGTTATGTCTTGACTCAAACAAAGACATTGTTAGTTTTGGTCATCGGATTATAAGATTTGTAAACAATATGAAATAATATATCACAGCATCAGACTGGTAAACAACCTCTGATGTACCACATCTATGTAACCTCTGGAAAACATGCAGTGTGTTCTGACAGAGCCGGTTCTTACCCTTGTCCGAGCACTGCACCACTCCAGGTGAACATCGGCAACTAGCTGGGCAGTCGTCATCATCATCATAGTCATCATCATCATCGTCGTCGTCATCATCGTCATCCCAATTCCAATCCTCCAACATGACGTCGTAGTTTTTCATATAGTCCGTGATGTCGACTGGCTGGTACTGTTTGGTGTTGCCTAGCGCCAGTAGGCAAAGCAGGAGGAGGGCTCTCATGATTTGATCAGACCAGCGATCGGTTAGCCAGCAACCAGGAAGACCTGTCAAAGATTACAGGTTAGGTTAGCTCTCAAACCACCAACGGGACCAGACTTATGGTGTAGATCCATGGTCAAGTATGATCTGCTTGTGTAACTGGTTGACTGACCACTACAATGTGAAAAGAGCTTTTGCAGGTTCTGGTTGTTCAAGGCCCTGAAGAAAAGTCTCACAGCAAATCCGAAATCACTTACTGTGTGATTTGGGATGAATATGTTTATCAGTGCAGCTGAAATTCTGATACTGATGAAAAGATTCTGTCAGGCAGTTTTTCTCTTGGCTAAACTTTTCTTTTTGAGCTGCAGAGCAGCAATTACAGTCTCCAAATCACAGAAAGCAGTCCCATCAATATATTAGTGGGGCTAACTTTTAGGACTGGTGATTGAACATGAATATAGTCTAAAGTTAGCATTTAGCAACATATTTTAGCTGTGTGTTGACATAGTCAAGCTGAATGCTTGTATGGTCTGTGTGTTTGTTTCCTTGTATAAACGGCTTCATATCTTGCATAGAGATAGGCAACACTACTGATTCTGAGATCCCTTTACATCTGAATCCCTATCATACAGGATCCACAGTGGAAAGAAATCCCATGATTCTGGTCGTCTATTAACAAGAGTTAAGAGACGACCAGAGAGGTTATATGCATGGCTAGATTTCAGGCCAGTGATAGCGTCACGTCACCGTTCTGGTGTGGAGGGAGGACTGAGCCCGCTGCTAATGATGGAAGCCCAAAGAGATTGTGGTGCATGTAAGAGGGGAAAAAATCCATATTTTCATAAAAATAAATTCCCATAAACTGAAAATTTGATTAATCGATTTTATCGATTAATCGCCAGCCTGAACTGTTCCTCATGTATTTGTACATATGTGTTTTTTCTGTGTTCTTAAACTCTTAAATTCTGCTTGTATCAACACCATGTCTTCCTCACATACACATCCCCATGGTGTGTTTTATTCTTCAACACATCAAAAGAAAGTAATTTCCCTGCCACACAGACGAGTGCTGTGGGGGTAAAAAAAACACCAAGAAGCTTCGGAAAGAAGTGGAGGTGGAGTTACAGGAGCTGAAGACTCAATGACTTGTCGCATATTGTGAATAGAGGCTTTGCAAGTGATTTCTGTAGTCCCAACAGATGTTCATTCTCTGAAACAGAGCCGCTCTGTGTTCTGGGTTTTTCTTTCCTGCTTGAAAAACAGAAAATCTTTCACGAGTGTTGACCAGAATTATGTCTGCCTCATAGAACAGAGATTAGTTTTTAGAAGTTTAATCGGCTGTTTGGAGAAAGGCGCTTTGCACCAACACAAACAGAACAGAAATCCCAAACCCAGTTCTTCACCTCATCTGGCTATGTCCCTCATGAATGAGTGACTGTAATGGTTTTCCCACTGCGATTTAGAGCTTTGGACCAAGCTTGATTTGGTCCACAGATCTGTCTGAGGAGCCACCTGGACCTGTGAGCCCCTCTGTTCTGTTCTCATGGTCCAGGATCACATTAATGGCTGCTGTATTTTTGAAAAACTGCTATACAATTTAGGGTTTGGCTTCCTTCATGAAACCTAACGGAAAACCTTAGAAATGATCACAACTGAAAACAATAAAAAAGCATAATTCTGCTGCAAAATAAGTTTTTTGACTGATGCTGCTTCTTTCAATACTGGATTTTCCTCCAGATGTAACTTAGATATACTTGAATATATCCATAACAGTTTAATGAGAGGGATTCAGAATAGATTTGGATAATAAATAAAAGAATATTTGGGTTTATTCATCAAAAACAGACGTGAATTGTTCTAACAGTTTTTAAATCCATTTCACAGTTAATATTAATGGCTTCACAAGTCTGTTAAAGTGATAACATCTGGTCCTTTAGACATTGATCGCTTTTTCATTTATGTTTCATTTGGACATGTAAACGTGAAAAGGCCACGGTGAGAGTCGGGTGACATTAATATCAGATTGGCATGTAGTGAGGTTCAGTGTGATATTCTTTTTAAAAATCAGTTTCTTTAACAACATTTGGCAGTACATTTCACATAAGCATGCCAAGTGCACATTATTTGCATAAAGCATGGCAGTGTGGATGGAAGCTGCTGAAAATAGCTTTTTTCACTGCTACTCATGAGTGTTTAATTGCTCTACAATCACAGCCTGGTTGTCATCAGCCAGATAGACACATAAACTGCTTTTTACTTGGCCTGAGGTGAGAAGCTGCACCACCAAAAACTCTGCATCCTTGTCGGGTTACAGTTTCTCATAAAAAATTACGTTTTGCCATAAAAATTTATATCGAGCTAACAAGCACGCAGCAGTGTGTCAAATAAAATGATGGAGGGTCGCAGATCAATAATAACACACAACAAGATGGCTTAAGAATAAAAATATGTAAATTTGTTGTCTCAAAGATAAGTTTTTAAAAATTGAGTTAACTGGAGCGATGTGAGTTTGGAGAACTTACATTAGCTCAATAAATCAGACCATGTTGTCAGTACATGAGAAACTTGATGTGATTAAATCCATGTAAATCAGAGCAGATGTTTCCTAAAACCTTGTTTTCATTTACAATATGCATGATGATTTCATGTTCCCCTTAAAGTAATTAAATCCAAATCCTTCTTGCTTTCCAGCAGAAACTTGGTGTTGAAGTGGTCTTTGCTAAAATAATGTCAGACCTCTGACTACTTTGTTACTCTGCAGCAGCTGCTGGTACGATTGGTTTTAAGCAGAGGGATATCTCTAATCACCAAAATACACACTTTTATTCAATCAATTGATGATATGACTTGAAAAGTGAAGCCATGTTCAAGATCATTTATTTTCACCATTAATCAACATTAAACTGTATTTCTGTCTGACATGTTGTCTGTAACTCTGGTGAAAGGTGGGTTATTCCTGATATGAGATCAACATGTGATAGTTTTTCTGTTCCGTTTATCTGAAAACTGCTTTCCTCACATGAGGATCTTTGGAGGTAGAGATCCATCAAGTTGACATAAAATGTATTTTTTGCATTTTATTCTTCCTGAATAACTCAGTTTGATTAATTGAAATATAACTGTGAGAAACAAGAAGAAAAAAGAAAACTAAAGAGGAGAAACCTTTAGAGACATTTTAGTTTTTATGATTGAAAAATGGGCGTGACATTACAGTTTTCAAAATCATCTCTTACTACAATCCCTCTAAACATTTTTTAAATGACCCATGTCATTTAATCTTAAACCGAATGCCAAAAAGATATAAAATGTATGTTTTACATCCTTGTCTTATTTACATAAGAAAATTGATTTATTTAACCTTTTTGCTCTCCAATTTTTGGGGGTGGTTTCTCTTGACAGGTGATTTACGTATATAAAATTGATCCCCCTCTGCTATGTGTGTGCTCAGACTTGTGCATTGTTGAGTCTGATATGTAAATATCTTTGTTAGGCTCAATTTCGCCAGACTGCTCTCGTGACACTGACCGGTTCAGTTGGCATCAGCAGGAGTAAAGTGGCTTCTGTCACACCCCAGACAGACAGCAAACAGGCCAAGGCAATGGCTCTACACAAACTTTTATTTATGTCCCTTTCATATTTTGTTTGTTTTGGTTATTGTTTTCTATTTTCAATTTCTTTCTAATCTGTTAAAACAAACATAAACTAAACTTTTCAGCCCTGCAGATTTCACCTCAACAATCCAACCTAAGTTCAGTTTCCTTCTCCAGCCTGAATTAATAATGTATTGCTAAAACAGTACATGAGTAGAGGGCATGCAGAGTTCCTGGAGGGATCACTTTCAGAAAGTGTTGCTCCTTCTCCCCACCAGTGTTTCCATAAAGACCCAAAAACCTCTACTGGAAATAAGTTCCTGCAGCCAACATAAATGTTTGTCCAACTCTCACCTATTTACCAGCTGTCGTGATTCTCAAAATGATTTATACATCTCCCTCTATTACACCCTCTGAGAGCTAGCAAAGAGGCTGAGATGTCTGGTTGCGTGCTTCAGCCTGTGCTGTGTGGATTATGAGCCCCCCAGTTGAACGTGCAGTCCACCCACAAATATGTGGTGGTGGTCGAGCATCCTGCTTCGACAGCAAATACGGCTCGGATGAGACCCCTCCTCTGCTGGCTTCTTATTCCACATGTGCTCATATATCACAGAGAGGATGGTTTTTCTTGATTGGTGCTTTGTAACTTGGCAGTATGTTGGAGATAAATTTTCCTGTTGTTGTTGTTTTTACTGAATCAAACAAGCCTCAAAAATGCATAAATCTCCCTTGCTCCAGGCAAACTGATGCAGACAAATCATACCTTTAAAGAGGTCTGAAATTTCTAAAACATTTGAACCAGAGACATTTAACCAGCTTTTACCCTCCCTGCTGCATCAATCACAACTCTAACCACCCTGCCTTGTTTTCAATATTCAGATAATGTCAAGTTCTTTTCATTTAAATGTCTAAATATTTTAAGATCACAATGACTCTCTACCTAAAGATTTGTTTTACACGCAAAGAAAAACATGAAATACTTAAGAAACCAGAAGACAATTGGAGCATTGATTATTGTTTTTATGTGATACATCATATTCAGATATTGGTAAAAAAAAAAAAAAAGTACTGTACATACTTTTGTCAGTTTGATTATTTTTCTTATTTTTAGAGATGTCTTTCCCTCAGTTCATAGAAATGTACCTTCCCTGTTGTGAAATTACTCATACAAATTACAACATAAATTATCACAGCATTCAAAATAAAGTTATTAATCATCTTACCCCTTCAACATGATCTTCATTCATTGATCATTTCAATGCAACCCAAACTTGTTTAGAAATGTAGTATTTAAAATGTAAGCCGTTATCAACTCAACTTTATTTATAAAGCGCTTTAAAACAACCTCAGCTGACACAAAGTGCTGTACAAAATAAACACAGAAACACAAAGAAATAAAACAATTAACACTGAAAATAAATAAAAAAATAAAATAATTGCTTTATTGTTTTTAAAACAATTTAAAAACAATAAAACCATTTGAAAAAAAGAATAAAAACAAAAACTATTTAAAAATAAATAAAATCAATAATCAAACAAACCATAAAACACCAAAACAGAAGCAGAGTCTCATGCCGGGTTGAGAGCCAAGGTATAAAAATGGGTTTTAAGACGAGTTTTAAAAATGATCACATCATGTGGGTCCACTTAAACATCTCCAGCAGACAGCCTCCAAACAAATCAAAGTACCACGTTTTCTACATGTAAAACCAGCCACGACTCAACAGACTTTTTGTTGATAAATCCAAGGTGTGTCCTACCTCAGCCGTCAGGTGTGTGCGTCCCGGTTTAAACCCCACGCAGTGAACAGAGCAGCAGCAGCAGGGTCCAACTGGAAGGCTGAGACAGATCCTCAGTTAATACATTCCCAGTGAATGAAGAACAGCATCACCCCCTCTCCTCACAAGAAAAAAAAAAACGGCCCTCAGAACACCCCCACCAACGGAAAACCGCCACCACTTTGGATGAGAGGTTCACTTTCAGTAAAGAGCTCTCGACTCAGTGAGTGATCACACCGTCTGAACGTCTCTGGGACTAGGGTTGAAAAAGCATTGTTAGGACTTTAGTCATGTGCTTTTCATCAGGAGCTTTGAAGTGCTGCCAGAGTAGTTAGCTTCAGACTCCTGCTTGCTCAGGTTTTATATTGAACAGGGCGGTAGGTCTGTCACCTCCCCTCCCTTCACGGCACGCTGCCAAATTAAATGTGAATGGAGCCTGCACTGAGGCCTGTTGGCACTGAGTTGAATGAGGGTGGTGGATGAAACATCAGCAGGGTGGAGGTGAGCCTGAACTACCAAAGATTTTTAGCACCAGTCGTCAGACATCTTGCTACGTCTGTCATGAAATTGACGTTCAACATTTAATTCCAAGGCAATGTACACGTTCGCTACCAGATTTGGTGGAAAATACTTATGAAGAGGTTGGAGGGGTGGATGGAGGTATAAATCCACCTACTCTGAAGCTACACGTCCTGGGTTTTTGGCCTAACCCTAATGCAAGGGTCTTCCACTTCCTTTCACTTTTTTTCAAACTTTGTTTGCATTCACAATTCATTAGTTCAATTGAGAATAAACTTGTTCTTAATTACACATACACATGTTTAGCATGGCTGCCTTGCATATTTTGCCTTTAAAATGTTTTTGTGCACGTTCTCAGAAATTAACGTTTGCTAGCTGCAACATCTGAGTAACCAGGAGGGGAAGTATCGGTACCAATATGAGCTGAGAAGGTCACAAGTTTGATAACGGTAAAAATGACGGAAAGTTTCAATGAAAGCGTGTTGACCAAGTCCGACATTACACGCATCTTTACAATGTATCGTGAATTTCTTACATTAGCAAAACGAGTGAGACGTGCTCGCCATTGTCACGGTGTGCTATTTTTTGGGGCCTTGCGTTACAACATCGCTACTGTTGTTTTATCTGCTGTGATGTCAAAATGAATGTCTAGTTTAGTGTAGCCTTTAATCTGAGCTGGGAGCAGCTGGCATCGTGTCGGGCAGTAGGCAGTTGTACAGAATGCTGTCTGACTTGTTACGACTGAGCCATTCTGACTTAAGGTGGCATTAGAAAGTATCCTCGTTTATTTGGAAAGCAGATACAGAAGCAAGGGAGAGAGGCAATGCTTTACGAGATCAAACTTTATGTTGTGTTTATTTTGTCTTGTACTCTGCATGATGGTTGTCTTAATGAGGCACAACAGGAAAACCCTCAGCTTTAAAATTCAGGCAGAAATGAGAAATACCTCCCAAGAATGGAAAAGCTAAGAGGAGCTTGCTCCCTCGAGGGCTAATTTTTCCATCCAGTGCTGGTTTTTTTCTGCTGAGCTGAGCTGGAACAACGCAACTTATGTGCAGAGCCAAACCATCCAAATACCCAGCCCTGGTTTGGCAGTCGGAAGAACTGATGTGGGATCGACTCTGTTCTGGTTTTAGAGCATCTTTTGAGCAGGGAAATCATATTTCCGAGATCTGGTTGAAAGATCATCTATTCAGCCAGGAGCCAGCTGAGGTCTGTCATGTTCAACATGCACTTAGAATTCCTGAGCTTAGAGGAATTATCAGATCTCCCACCAGTAGATTCAGATTCTTTATCTCAGAGAAAGAAAAACATGCTGGAGAATAGAGTTGTCTTGTTCATTGTACACCTCAGACTTCCAGTACAACTCTGAGTCCCGTCATCTACAGAAATACTCTGATTACTCTGCAGTTGCAGGGGGTATCAGTGATGGACAAGATAACTGCTCAGTCAGTTTGTGAGATGGTGTCCGGAAATCATCAATTCAGCTTGAACACAAGCAAAACAGATGATTGTTGATTTCAGGAGCAACAGGAGTAAACAAAACACTGTTTACATCCTGGGAGAAGAGGTGGATGTAGTGGAGGAATACAGATACTTGGAAGTTCAGCTGGACAACAGACTAAACTGGAAATGTAACTCTGAGGATGCCTCCAACAAGGGACAGAGCAGACTTTTACTTCTTAATGAAGCTGATATCATTCAATGTCTCCACCAAGATGTCGAATGTGTTGGAAAGTGCAATCAGCTGCACAGCCATCTCCTAGTAGCATCAGAGCCACTTTTTTTCCTTCATTATTTTATGATCCTCCTTTGTCTGAGGTTAGCCTAGCCACCTGGCCAATTATAATGACAAGCCAGTGTGAAGAAGTTTTGGTTGGTGGAACAGCGACATAATAGGAGTAGGAGTTACAACATTGGCCACTTTTTGTCATTGAATTTTTTTTGTGTGTGTGTGTTTAAGTAAATTATTTTCTTCCTCACTAAAAAAAATCCTGGTAATATTGTGCAGTGTGTTTCATATAAAAATAATAAGAAAATAAAAAAATAATAAGAAGAAGAATCGCTTAATAATTTATTTAACTTGTAGTGGAGTTCATCGGTGAACAGAGCAGGGCCAAAACCACTAAAAGCCTGACTGAATCACTGTAAGCTAGCACACCTTTATGGTTCCCCTGATTGTACTTCAGACTCGGTTCCCAGTTGCTCATAATCTTGGCTTCATAACTGTACGGAAACAATGTCCTGTTCTGAATCAGATATTCGGTTTATAGGACACCCTTTTCCCAAACATTCCTGGAACCTGATTAGTTCCTGATGGAAATCTGCCTGTGAATTTCTGCTCTGTGAACTTTGGAAGCATGCAGGTTTTGTTTGTCTGCAGCAGAAGGATAATTGCTCTTGCATTATATCCTGATGTGTAGTCTTAGTTTGTTAAAATGCAGAGCTTCAGCTTGGAGCAGGCTGTCTGTCACGCCATCAGTCTCTGTTCATAAAAACGTCATCCTTGTTAGCTGACTGCTCTGCCACAAAATGATTTAATTCTCTAACTTTAATAGTCCAAAGAGGGAAATTGGTTTGTGGTCGGAAAAAACTTGATGGCGTAATTGTTGGAATTACAGTTTTCAAATCACAAATTAAATGTTAGAGATAATTTCCTGAAGGAAGAGGGTCTGCATTCCTGATGGGAGGCGGTCGGGATCTTCTCTCGAAGGATCTCATACTTTCCAACCCATCAGACATCTGTGCCGGCTCTGGACCGGCCGGAGCTTGTTGTGTTCTTGTGCTGAGGAGAATTTCCTCCATCTTTTTTTTTTTTTAAAGCTGCAAGTTACCAAGACGACTTTGATGGTAACCATGCCAAGAAGTTGCCTCAGCGTTGTTACTGTTTTAGTGCCACAGGAACGTCTCCTTGCCAGGAAACATTTGAAAAGAGCCGTGACCCTGCAGCTTCTGTGCGCTGCCTGCTGCTGGGAGCAATACCCAGATCTTAACACTCCTCCATGACATCACCTTCACAGCTCCACCTTATATTGGCATCCATTAAAACACTGCAGATCAGATGTCTCTGAGCCTTTTCAGTTTGTGGAGCCTTTTGGTTTACGTCTCTAGCTGCATAAAAGAATCCACTGATGAGTCATAATTTTATTTGGTGTTGGGATTATAGCAATAATAATTCACACAAGTAAAAGAAAAAAAGGATCAGACGAACAAAAAAAGGGCGTTTCAGAACTTTTTCATATCATGAATGGAGCATATACGGAAGTCTGATCCTTTCTTCTGGTGAATGCTCTCCTTCTGAGGTGGAGGTCATGTGACTGATTCTTCTTTGAAGCTGATGAACAAAGCAGCTGTTCATTTTGGCAGCTGAGAAGAATTTTTCCTTTTTTGCAGGAAAAAAAAACTTTCATGTCTGAGCTCAGCCTCATTTGAAGAAAGTTTCAGATTTATTGTTGTCCACATGTGATTACCTAATATTTCCACCGTGTGTTACCAGAAGAGAAGCTGTGGTTTCTCTGCTCATCGCATTCATAGTTTTTCCTGTTCCAGTCATCCTTTAGATGTCTGCTGAAGTGAATAATCCTTAACCTCAGGGTTGGATAGGGAAAAAATTCTGATTAGGTTGGCTTTTCCAGCTTTAGCGGAATGCGTACGGTTTGACATTTTATCGTAACTCGTTCAATAAAAGCCATCGTGGCTCCGCTTTGTCTCTGAGGCCTGAAGTGTTAATGTGATAACATGAAGTGCAAACGAACACGCTCCTTCGTGTCCTGGATGGGCAGACAGTGTGAGGGATCAGGGAATCCACTGCAGCATTGTTTTTCTTCTTGTTTGGGCATGTAAGTCATGCACATTGTTGACAGATTATTTGCATTCAGTGTCAACATGCAGCTGATCCTAAAAATCTCTTATAGTGTTCAACTGGCTTTTTTCTTCTTCTCTGATATAAAAATAAAGTAAAGCATGTAACACATTAAATGTGCCGAGTTGTGAATCTGTCCGACTGACTGTTGGAGCTTGTATGTATTTCTATGCAGCCAAAGGGTTTGTCAACTGTTTTGTTTTGTGTTTTTTTTTTTTTGTGGTTCAACCAGAAAGGTCCAAAAGCAGATTGAATGAAATGAAATGAAAAATACTTTATTTATCCCTCTTAGAGGGAAATTATTGTTGTAGCAGGATTTTTTTTTTTTTTTTAAATGAATGGGGGCGTTCAAAGTTTTAAAAATGCTTTGGTCAATTTCCCCTCCTGAGCTTGTACATTGGAACAACCAGATTTGCCAGAGATAGGATTTAAACCAGTTTAAAAAAGTCCAGATAGTCCAACCTCCATGAGTCCGTTTAAAAGAAAGATCTACAGTATCAATGGCAGCATTGAGGTCAAGAAGAACCAATACAGTTTCCTCTGGTCCATGTTGGTTCTGAGGTTGTTTAAAATCTTGACCAGTACCGTCTCCATACTGTGTTTCGCTCCAAAACCAGAGTGGAATTTTTCAAATATATGGACAAAAAAGTCGAATTTGGGCCACTTTTCCTTACAGGGTGAGCGTAGCCTTCCTGTGTTGAATTTGCATGTTTTCCCTGAGCATATGAGGGTCCTCTCTGCGTATTCCAGCTTCCTCTGGCAGCTATTCATTTCATTTCTGGGTAAGAAGCAAGCTTAGATGATCACACAGATGGTTTCTGTAGTTGTATGAATTTTAGTTTGACCACTTACACCAAAGTTGACATAAAGAACCAATGGCAAGGAGAAGCCCCCAGCTCCGTCCGCTTCCCTCCCTAGCATCAGAAAGTTCTTGCTGGCCCAAGTGATTAGCTTATGGGTCAATAAATGCAGGTGAAGGGATCTCAGTCCCCCCTGCCTGTTGATATAAGCCACTACAGTGGTGTTGTCTGTCCTGAATAACACATGACGCCCCCTCAAGAGAGAGAGGAATTGTTTCAGTGTTAAGAGAACAGCCAGCAGTTCCAGGTAGTTTATATGAGCAGAGTGCATGTGAGGACCCCACGTCCCGTTCACAGTTCTTCCCTCCAGGATTCCACCCCAGCCTGAGAGGGAGGCATCTGTTGTGATCACTTTTCTGCTCTGCACAGTTCCCATGGGCACACCCTGGCTAAGGAAGTCTGCACCCTTCGACGGGTGTACTGCAGCCGCGCAGGCTGCCGAGACCAGCAATCTGCGTGCAATGCATGAGCCGCGCCTCTGAGAGGCCACCCAGCGTTGGATCCCCCTCATGTGCAGGCGGCCCAATGGGACCACTACCAGTGCTAACGCCATCAAGCCTAACAGCCTCCGGCATAATCTGGGTGAGACCAGGTTTCCCCTGCGAAACAGAGCTAAGCAGTCCGTCAGGGATTTCACCCTTTCTGTGGTCAGTCTTATTCTGGCCTGAACTGAATCCAGAGACAGACCTATGAAGGAAATGTTCTGAGATGGAAGAAGAACACTCTTTTCCATATTTATTCTGAAGCCGAGGTCCACCATGTGGTCTGATAACAGCTTCGTGTGATCAGTCGCCTCAAGGCGAGAGGATGCTGTGATC
Source organism: Leptatherina wallacei (assembly GCA_028567055.1). Taxonomy (NCBI): domain Eukaryota; kingdom Metazoa; phylum Chordata; class Actinopteri; order Atheriniformes; family Atherinidae; genus Leptatherina; species Leptatherina wallacei. Next base: position 7,686,101 of record JAOXYM010000003.1, read on the forward strand.
AACCAGTCGTCTATATAAGTAGCCACCCGGATACCCCTTCTCCTGAGGGGTGCCACTGCGGCTTTGGTGCATTTCACAAACACTCTCGGACTCAAAGAGGCCGAACGGGAGCACACTATATTCGTAGCATTTCCCCTGAAATGCAAACCTGAGGAATTTTCTGTGCTGCGGATATATTGGGATATGAAAATATGCGTCCCTGAGGTCGATTGACGTGACCCAATCTCCCTGGCAGAGGAAACGCAACTGAGCGGCGTGCGTCAGCATCCTGAATTTGTATTTCCTGAGATGCTTGTTTAAAACCTGCAGGTCTAAAATTGCACGCATCCCTCGGCCGCCTTTCTTTGGCACGAGAAAATATCTGGAGTAGAAACCACTCTGACTGTTTACGTGGGGGATTACGTGGATGGCTCCTTTTTCCAACAGCGAGGAAATTTCCTCCTGTAGGAAGAGAGCCGCTTGTCCTTCGGCGCTAGGGTGCAGTCGGTCACGACTACGGCTAACCAGGTGTGGCTAGGTGAGAGGAGCTTAGCAGCTTCCCTATAAGTAGCTCTCAGCGGGAGTATTGCTTCTCGAATCCCACTAACGATCACCCGGAAGGCTGGCGTTAGTGCTGTATAAATGCAGTTTATGGTATCGCTACCAAATGTTTTATTTTTTGTGGTATTGCTACTCGAGACAACTAACAGCAGAGCGTATTGCTACCCTTAGCCGTTTCCACCCACACCGCTGCTTTGCAACAGGCTAATGAGGAATGTTTCTCTCCTAACACTGTGCAAGCCCGAGACAAAGCGCCCGGCGACCGAGTTTGCGCTCGTGTCTGTGGACAGTTAAGCTAGGTCCCGAGAAAGACAGTTAAGTTGAGAGAGAGATGGGTTAGAACTTCTGCTCGTAGCAAAAAGAGGTTTTTGAATAACCTGCCTGTGAAGTGCCAGCCCCTTAAATAGGGGTGGGGTCTCCGCCCTCCCTGACACTGACAGACATGCTCCAGCCAATCATGGCTGGAAGAGTGGAATAAGAGCTTCTGAGGAGGTCACGCCCAGTGTGTTCCCATAGTGAGACACGAAACGAATGCTATGAAAGAGAACAAAACACCATCAATGTCAAAAACAGTCACAAATCCATCCATCAATCATAAGTGATAAACAAAAAACCATATAACGAAGAAACAAGGAGTCTATGAAGTTTATGTTAGAGGTTGTCAGCTTACACAGAACAGATTCTACAAAACATTTACACAGGAAACATGAGAGGAAGTAGTTGTTTTGTTTGGGTGGGTGGGGGTTTACATGAAAAATCAGACTGTAATGGTGATTATTTGAATTGTATAATAACACATGTTAACTATAGTTTACTTTGTGAACACATCCAATAGATAATCATAATTTAAGCATGTTGGCCAGCCAAAAGCAATAATCAAACATTTAAACAGTCATTAATTGTGACAATATTTCCACAGGATAGTGCTAATGTTGGATTAGTAAAACATTTTACTGCACAGGCAAAGATTTAAGGCTAAATTATCCACTTGTGTTTGATTAAAACAGAAAAAATCAACAGAAATGCTCCAACAAACAGTCTCCTCACTCAGCAGTCAACGGTAAGAAAGACAGTGACTATTCAGAGCCAAGCACAATCTGTCCCGGTCAGATTGTAAACATGCATTATATCACTAGTGAATACTTGTGTAAACCTCTTGTGTCAAGTATGAATCCGGCTCAGCTGCACTATAGAAAGTTAAAGTTGAGTCTGTCTGCTGACTGAGGCGAGACCAGGAATACAAAGGATGGACATGTCATGGCATCTACTGTCTTCTGGTCTGCTGGAGGATTTAACTCCTCAGCAGCGCTCACCCTAACTTGATCCTTAAGCCTGTGAGTTGGTAACAAATAAGACATCACACATGTGAGTGCTCTTCTCACACTCCTCATGTCGGAGATTTTATGAAAGGAAGCATTGGAAGAAACAGAGCTGGGAAATGGAACATGAAGGTGCTGAGGTTGTTAAAAATAATGTACTGTGCTGCTGTGGTTTCACTGCAAAGAAATTCTTTCCATCTCTTTATTAGTATTTTTGGTTTACTGTCCGTGCTGCAGGGATTCTTTCCATTTTAGAGAGTTTAACATTTTACCAAAGGAGACAGATGTGTTTGATTTGTGAAGTCTGGAGGAGTTCTGTCATCGTAATGCTAGCCTGATATGCGCCATGTGACCATGCAGAACAACTTACTGAACCAAACCCAAAATGACATGTAAGTACCGACTGAAGAAAATATAACACAGCTTGAAAAGATGAAGCCAAAGAACTTTCCTGAAGCCAAGTTACATCAGCATTACCTGTTGTTAGATTTATGTATCTCACACTAAACCCGTAGATGAGAGGTTGACCTGCTTTCTTCCTCGTGTCTTTTATCACGGTATCAAAGACATTTAAGGGGAATTTACATTCTTACTTATTTTGGCAGATTCAAATTCTAAACTTTGTGTCCAGCAGGCTTTAAACAAGTCTGTCTTAGTTTTTTCACTTAGTCTTCTGGGGTTTTAAGACCACACTTGAAGAGGAGCGTACACAGGAGAAGGCTGTTGGTGAAATGTCTCGAGGGTTGATGTAGTTGTTTTCCAGCCTCAGGGCCACCAGAGTGTGGTCTCCACTGTGATCCGGGTCACAGAAGCCCTCATCGGGGATGCTCCTGGAAACCACAGGGCACAAACATCCAGTTAGACGGAGACTAAAACTGAGATTATTAATGTCATTACTCATTCACTAATGAATATTAGAGCTACTCAGTGAAACAGCATTTGGTATTATTTGTTATGCAGATGATGCACATCTATGAATCAGCTCTCACTGATATTTCTGTCTTCTTGTCTAAAGTATGGTGGTCTGGATGTACAAAACACAAGAATAAATTGGAGAGTGTGATCCTGATGCCACCCTTAGCAGAGTTTGTGATGGAAGCAGCTCAGGGAAAGATACAAATGCTCTTGATATTTTTTTCTTTTTTAAAATGTCTGTTCATTGATTTTCTCAGAAAACAAGAACAAAGAGTTGCACTTCAGGTTGAACAATATAACAGTTTGAAACAATAGGGGAAAAAGAAATATCAGCCAGAGAACTAGCTCAGCAAGTTTCAACCTTAAGACCGCATAAAAAGAAAATGATGATGATGTACAAACCTTTTTCAACAAACAAGATATGCATATCAAGATTTGAACATTGATAACACTGTAAAAAAAGACGACACAGCTGTCATACCCTGATAAAGCTTCATATAAAGTTGGAAACTTTTGCAGAGTTTAGTTGTTCAACATATTTGAGAAGTATTACACATGTTGTTAAACATATTGGTTGAATCCTTTACTTTGAAATTTCCCTCTGGGATAAATAAAGTCTTTTTCATTTCATTTCATTACTTTGTATTGGATCTTTTGTAGTTCAACACAAATAAGGATTAAATTGGGTTTTATTTCCTGTACACTGTCTTTGTCTTTTAAACTGTTTTATTGCTTTTATTGTTATTGTATTCTTCTTCTTTTTTTTACTAAGCATGCATCTAAGATCCTTTTCAACACACTTTGGTTCTGTCTAATCACAAGCATGACCTACCCTCAGAAATATTGTTGTGTTTTGTACTCCTGGGCTAGTGTACATAACTCTACATAAAGCACCTTGAATGGTCTTCTACATGAAATGTGCTATATAAATAAACTTGCCCTGCCTTTTTAAATTTAGAAAAAAACATAAATGTTGTTTGTAAGTCTGAAAGCAGAACAAGAGAAGCTACTCTCATCTTCCCCTGTCTTAAACCAATGCTTGACTTGGTCCAACATGAGAACCTTTACCTTTCTGCAGGTGAAATCCTCAACACAGCAACGTCATTACATTACTTTAAACATCTGGTTTATGCTTGCATTGGTTTGAATCATCCTTCAGAGGATTTTGATGCTGACGGTGCAGAGACACCCTACAGCTCCACATCTTCAGCTTCTTCATCTTCACACCTTCATGTTATGTTTCTTTTATCTTGACTTAAGCGGACAAGATGCTACACTATGTTTATTGTGAGAGGTTTCTTTAACATGGTGGCCACAAAGTCTTCAGCCCCTATGTGAAAAGGCCAGAGGCAGAATGAGGGGTCAAAGTGTAAAAGAGGCAGAACAGGAACCTTGTGTGCTTCATACATCAAGTCAGCTTCGCAGCATTGAAATGTCACATTGATTATATATACGACTAGCACACAGCAGCATAGCATAAACGGCACTGAAACAGCATTCACACTACAACACAACAAGTCTGAATGATTTAAGGAAGTGGTATGAGTGCATGCATTATACACATTTTATACACTACACGCCAACACTGCTGAGTTAATGTCACTCCTAGGTAGGCGGCATATCAGCCGGATAACAATACAATGTCATAGCGGTGCAACGCCTTCCTTGAAATATAACGAAGAGGAACATGAAACGGATACAAAGGAGGAGTATGGTGGACATCCAGCAGTTAGAGTGCCAAACAGTAGCATCTCAGCAGCTGTCTATGAGGGTTATGATAGAAGTCTGTTTACATTTCATGAAAATGATGTTAAAGTCATAAAACCACCAGATGTGACAACTGTGCAAAATTAAACAGCCAATAAAGCTGAAGAAGCACTGATAAAACAGCTGATGTGGCTCAAAGTCTTTTCTCATTATAGATAAAGTATAAATGTTTGTGCAGCAGTGAATAAAGCCATAAATAAGAGGATGATCCTAGGAAACAACTGTTGGAAATATACTTAATCAACGGCTCTTGCTTGTGATATATAAATGATCATTTCCATATTTAGCAACAATTTTAGTTCTGCCCGTGAGATCCAGGTGTGTTTTAAGTGTTATTTTGCATGTTTAGACACTGCAGTGTGCTTCTCGTTGTTTCATATGTAAGAGCTGTCAAGCACCCTCCAATACGTGTGATAACATTGCTGTTTATGCTCCATATAAAGCAGATTTAATTCTGTTTTACTGAAGAACAGAAGGCTAAAATCACAGGCCAGTTTTAAAGGTTTTATGCATTCATCCATTTTCTATTCCCACTTTTTCCAACGCAGGGGGGCTAGAGCCTGTCCCAGCTGCTATCAGTCAAGAGTTGAGGTTTCGTCTTTTACAACCTACTCATTTCTATTTGACTTATTCTGATTTAATGCTTCACATATGTTAAAATAATCATCAGTACTTGCTGATTGTCATTTATCACCTGAAGCGTCGGCCATGTTGGCAGTGAAGACGTGGCTGAGCTCAGTGTTTACACTGTAATCATACTTTTAAATGAAACACGCAGCCACATGTTGGACTGTGTGCACCGTGCACAGACCTGTGAGCGCGTAATGGGGGTGACTCCCAGGTGGAAACTGGAATCAACTTGTTTTGTTTCTTGTCGTCAAGACAACTCTCCATTCGGTGAACTTTCAGGTTAATGTTGTCTGGCAGGAAGTGATGAATGAGTCAGTGGTTTGCTCCAGCGTTGTTGGTCTTTACAGGACTGTGGTTTTATTTAATTAGTCCACTTACTCCTGTACATTTGATCTAAAAGACCTTATAACTGGCTTTTAGCTCAAATGATCCTTTTAAAATAAGTGGGAATAAGACATGTAGTCCAGGTATTTAACAATCAGATGTTCCAACTACATGTTTAGCAGCTGGTTTCCTGTTCGTCCACATATTTCACAACAAAATGATCATAGATAGTGTATGTTTTTTAGTAGGACCAACATCCTATAGAATCTGCACTATCTCGATCTGCACGCTGTAAAAGGAAAAGTATAATCATTCAAACATATTGATGAATGTCGGCTCCGTACCTGATCTTGTTGTGGTCGAGTCTGAGGAAGTGTAAGTTGGTCATTTCATTGATCCCGGCCGGAACGCTGACCAGCTGATTGTGATCCAAGCACATTTCCACCATGGAGTGATAAGCACCGAAGAACGACTCTGGTTCAATTCCCTCTCCATCCAGTTTGTTGTAGGAGAGGTAGAGGTACTCTAAACCAGGGTCCATGTGGGCGAAGACGTAACCTGTGGAGGAGTTAGAGGGACATGTTTATTATAGTCAACACTGCGATGTTTGAATTGACTCAATTTTGATTTGATCTCCTTCATATCTTCCAGAATTTTTTCTTTGTGTGGTTGTTTGCTTTCTCAGCAAAGAAACTAACTTAAATATTAACGATGGACCAAACGTATTGGTTGTTTTGCTCTTTCTTTGTAAAAGTCCAGTATGCAATCGCTTCGTATGGGCCCAAAGCAGCAGAATCTCAAAAACTGTGTCAGAACTGAAAGCCTGAGCCCTTCAAGCAGCTTGTGAAAACCAGAATGATGTGGACTCTGGTCTTGTCTTGGCAAGACTTTTGATCAAAGAAGTTATTTTATATGCTTAAACTCTGACACACTCACAGAGACAAATGAGGTTCAAAATTTAAGGTTGATAATATTATACTTAATGACTAGTTAAAGTATCAGTTGTCCTGCTCTCCATACAGATGAGGGACTAGAGTTGTTTACTTTAATTTTTCTTATCGTCCTTTTTTGTGACATCATATCAGCTCAGCCAATCAAGATTCACACAACTTGAATTTAAGCTCCAGTCACGTCATGTAGGAGGGAAGGAGATGTTTTCCTATGACCATTAGACATGTCCAACTATTATTATTCAAAAAACATTGTTGCAGCTCATTACACAGTTTTTTACTCCGAGATTTTCAGTGACTTTTAAGAATTTTAAGTGATAAATTTTGTGTGGCAAAGTTGTGCATGTTGTAATTAGATTATTATCACATTATTTTTGTTATTATAGGTTTTACTCTTTATTGGGTTGAAATGAGAATAGTGATAATAATGATGATCTTTTTTTCACTTCTGGGATTAATAAAAATATTTTTTAAATTGAATTTCACAGTCACAATTTTTTAATACCTTTAGAAAAATCTATTTGAAAAAAAAACTGTATAAAGAATTTTGTGTTTGAATATAATTATTTAAAGGTTCAGTAGATAAAAAGTAGCCAACACATAATAAAATCCATCAACCAGCAAGGCACCTCCCATGACCAGCACAGATTGTCTGATTATCTAGCAACATGTGGACATTTTTACAGCGAGTGTTTAAACTGCTTAGCGTCACCTACCAGGAATCCTCTCAATGTTGTTTCCCACCACCACTAAATGCACCAGGGATTTGGGCAGGAAGGAAGGAACCAGGTAGAGTTCATTATGTGAAAGGTCGATGGACTCCAGGTTTCTGCAGAGGAAGAGGAGGATAGGAAGGGATGATTTTTAAATGGCAATGAAAGAAACCAGATGACCCCTGCTGATAAATTCCTGCCTGCTGGACAATCAGAGCTGATGATAACAGGTGTGTTTGAGTCTGACCTGTGGTTGAACCAGGCTGAAGGAGCAATCCGGGTCTCATCCAGCTTGTTGTGTCGGAGAGAAACGACATTCAGGTTGTTGGTCTGATTAAAAACTGTTTCTGAGATTTCCTCAATCACATTGTTCTCAAGATACAACTCCTGAAAGAGAGAAAATCACATGAAATAAATTAATAAATGTTGTGTCATCGTCTCAGTTTAGATCCTGTCTGAAGGGGGAATGAGTGTTTAATGTTATCATATCTAGTTTTTATTTCTCATAAACGGTAACGGTGTTCAATTATTAAATGATCACAAAGTGCTTTAAAAAATCCCACATTTATTCCCTGAGACTTAAACATCAAGGAATAAATGTTAATGAGACCACCCTCTGGTACTGGATAGTTAACCTGTGTTTGCAGAAACTGTATAGAGCGTCCCCGATGTTTTAAAATTAGGTAGGTTTTATGGTAGATTTATAGCACCAGCATGCCGTTGGTGTTGTGCAGCGTTTGTGGTTAACCAGAGGCCATAATTAGTTGGTTAGGTTGGTTTCCCACAGGTAGAGGCAGAGTTTAAACAACCCAGCCAAGAAGAAAGTTGTGCTGCATCAGCCCTCAGAGTTCATGGAGCTGCACTGACAGTGTGATAGATTTAACTGTGCTGCTGGGTTCATTCAAACATCTATTAAGCTTTCTCAGGGCTGTACGGCTTTTTTCTGCTAGCTGCTGAAGACTGCAAGTCTTAAAATGATTCTTGGACTTTGTTGCTGCTGTTCTGTTATGATAACTGTGATAACTTATGATTACTCTACTTGTAAAATGGAAATATATAAACAGTTCCCTTTTAGGTTTAGTTAGTTTAGTTGCAGCTGGGGATGTGCACAAAAAAGACTTCAGGTCAGGATTAAATGACATCAGGAAAACTAGAAAGAGACCAATTTAATTTGATAACTGAGCTTAATTTAATTTATTTTATTATCCCAGAATGAAATTGGAATGTTGTCGTAGTTTTTTATTCATTTTGTTTATTTAGTTTTTTTGTGTTACGGGCTTTTTATTTATTATCATGATTGACTTATTTTTTGGACAATTGTTGTGTTTATTATGTTATGTTTTGTTTCATTTCTTTTGTTTTTATTACTTTTTTGGGATTTAAAAATGTACTTTATTATTAACTAATGGACATATCTTTATGTATTACTTTTTGTTTCTTTTTTTATTCTTTTATTAATTATCTAACTAATGAGATTTTATATATATATATATATATATATATATATATATATATATATATATATATATATATATATATATATATATAT
>JAOXYM010000003.1:7716226-7728842 GCA_028567055.1 Leptatherina wallacei
TTTTAATGTTTTATGTAAAGAACTTTGAATTGTCTTGAACCTGAAAATGTGCTATACAAATAAACTTGCCTTGCCTTCCCTGCTGCAACACACCTGACTTAAATCAATGGATAATTAGCAGATTCTGAGTCGGGCGTGTTGCAGCAGGGAAACTCCCAACACCTGTAGGACATCGGCCCTCTGGGACCAGGATTGAGGACCCCTGCTTTAAACACTCTCTCTTCATATTACGTCTCCATGACAAAAAGCTCCAAAACTCCACTTAGACATTTTCTTCACATCAAACAAACAACTCAAGTTTGATTCAGAATTAACTTAACCCCACCCCCCACCCCCCTCCTCTGACAGGCTGTTCAAAACAAATAGTTTCCGCAACGTTTACAGTTAATGATGAGCTTCATCACAAAGTCATCTCATGTCCTCTTCATCCAATATTTACAACTATAACATTTTCTGAAAATAGTGAACAATTTTCATTCCAGTGAACTATAAATATTGAGGTTACACTGATCTTAAACACAGATCCTCACAGGTTTGATGTTTTCATTTGACAAATAATTCACATGAACTCCAGAAATGACCAAAACAAATGTTCTAAAACCACAAACAACCTCCTCCTCCCACATATAGACACAGCAGGAATGTTTTTAATCTTGCATTCAGTGTGATTTCATTAGCCCAAATCTAGTTCCAGGAACTCATCCTCAGAGTGGGCCTAGGCCAGTCTGAACAAAAGATAGAACCAGTAAAACACTGATAATCAGCTGACTTTGGATCAGTCTGATTTGGCTACGCAGCATCCCAGATGGGAACACTGATAGTCGGCATGTGGTAGACAAGTCAGAAGCTGACTTTGTTTCCTCTGTCACTTCCAGCTCAGTAAGGCCTCGGCTGCGCTGCCTGTCCAGTCCTCTAAGTTGTCCTTCATTTTCCAAAGCTAGCGTCAAGAAGCCAGGATGAGAATAAGCACCTACACTGAAATCCTGCAGCTCTTTGCTGGGGTTTGGTGTGGATCCTTGTTCAGGGGGGAGTTTTAAGATCTTCAGATGTTTGAACAGTTTTGGTACTTAAAACGGACCCCTGAGGGACACCACAAGAAATGCCAAGATTTTTTATGGATTGGCTACTCTCCCAATTTTAACATATTGCACCCTTTCTGTTAAGTAGCTTCTCAGCCACTCCCCCATCAGTGATTTCCTCTACTGCTTCCATTATTGCCATTGAGGTGGTTGTTTTTGTTCTGAAACTGTACTCCTTGATTGATTATTTGATGTTTGTCAAGAAACTTTTCTAGTCGGGTCTTGAAGAGTGTAGCTGTGTTTAGCTACACACATTTTCACCACCACTAAAGAAAACATCCAGTTGCATCTTCTGCCAGAGAAAACTTATAGAGGAAGAACCTCTTCTGACAGTAATAATGATTAAAAAGTTCCTCCTGTGGTCCGAAAGTGTCTAATGTAACATTACATAATGTTCCAGCAGTGGAAAGAGGAGAACTAACAAAGATTTGCTCCACACTTATCAGTGTGAGGTGAGTTCTGCTTGGTAGAGACTGCTCCTGATTAAAAAGTACAGTTTCTTTTTTCCATCAAGTCTTTCTGTAGCTTAGAAACACGGAGGATTTACAGAATTCTGTTGAGACCGAAGTTCTGAGAAACAGTCTTGGAAAGATTAAACTTGAGTAAACACAGATAATATAACTCTCTCCAAATGTCGTCTCAGCTCAGCGTTGATGTTCTGCTGCAACTGAAACAACTGTTTACAAATCCCTGTAAGACAGACGGAGGGACCGAGGGGAGGAGCTTGAGACAGACAGACATTAAGTCTACGTTACCGGCTGTTTGAAGGCGGCTGCAGGACTGGAAGCCAAATTCTTCCACCCTTTTTTCTCTCCTCTGGTTCTCCAGGAGCTCCAGGAGAGGTGTGTGTCACTGTATGATGACACTGTAAGTGTGTGTTAGAGAGCGAAGAGCAGAGCGAGCTGAAGGAGAGAGAGAGAGAGAGCGAGCGGGAGACAGGTCCGACATGTGTCTTCCTGTCAGGGTCAGGACGCTGCCAACAGAATATATGAGAGAGTGAAAAGGGCAGACACATGTGGAGACGAATGAAGCTTTCAGAGACGAGCTGAAACTGGGGGAAACGTGAAGGTCAGAGGTCAAACAAGACCAAACATCTCGCTTCGGTGTCGCCTAGTAAGACCAGTATGGAAAAAACTCGTGGCTTCTTAAAAAGTCCTCAGCCTCACATTTACTTTGACTTTTATTTCTTTGCAGACAGTAATGAACCACAACTTTCTTTCTTCTTCTTTTTGTTTGCTAATATACAACCCCAGTTCCAGAAAAGTTTGGACCGTGTGTAAATAAAGCGTAAATAAAAACAGAATGCAATGATTTACAATCTAATCAACCTATATTTTATTCCCAGGAGAACATAAACATCATATCAGATGTTTAAACTGAGACAGTTTATCATTTCTTGGAAATATCAGCTCATTGTGGATCTGATGGCAGCAACACATCTGTAAACAGTAGTTCCAGGGTGATGCTTAGCATCATGTAGCATCGCCCTCTTCTAACACGTGTCTGTAAATGTCTAGTTGCTGGAGTTTTAGGAGAGGAATGTTGTCCCATTCTGGTCTGATGCAGGATTCTAGCTGCTCTACAGTCCTGGACCTTCTTGCTGGATTTTTGGTTCCATGATGCTCTAAATGTTTTCTATTGGCTGCAGATCTGGACTGCAGGCAGACCAGTTCAGCACCTGAACTCTTCTCCTGTGAAGCCATGCTGTTGTGATGGATGCAGTATGTGGTTTAGCATTGTCTTGCTGAAATCTGCAAGGCCCTCCCAGAAGGAGAGGTTGTCTGGATGGGAGCAGATGTTCCTTTAAAACAGGGATCACCAACTCCAGATCTCTTGGATCTGCTTAAGCCTCTTAATGACTCATTCATTTGAATAAGAGGTATTGCAGCATGTAAAAATCTAAAACCTGCTGGACACTGGACCAAGAGGTCTGGAGTTGGGGATCCCTGCTCGAAAACCTCAAGCAATTTTTCAGCATTGATGGAGCTTCACAGATGTGGAATCTGCCCGTGTCATAGGGACTAATGTATCTTTTGATATTATACTCTGTGGATGGTGGGATCTTCAAAGTCTTCATAATTTTATGTTAAAAAACATTTTTCTGAAATTGTTCCACAAGTTTTAGACCCACTTTGTCTCACCTTGGTGAACCTCTGCTCATCTTTACATCTGAGAGGCTCTGGCTCTTTGAAGTGCTTCTTTTATACTCAGTCATGTTACTGACGTGTTGCCAGTTAACTTCATCAGTCATCAAAAGCTCCTTCAGTTGTTTTTGATTTGTGCCAAGTACTTTTCCAGCCTTTTGTTGCCCCTGTTCCAACTTTTTAAACATGTGTTGCTGCCATGAAATTCAAAATAAGCTCATGTTTTCCATGAAATGGTAAAATGTCTCGGTTTAAACATCAGATGTGTTTATGCTCTATTGGAGGTAAAATATGGGTTTATGAGATTTATAGATCATTGGATATTACACTTTACAGTGTCCCAACTTTTTTTAGACTGAACATCCATTTTTACGTTTCAGTCTGAAACACATTTCAAAGACATGTGGAAAAGTGAACTTTTTACAACTTTTTAATGTTTCCAGATGTTCTGATATGAATGACTCCAAGTGATGAAGAGTTTCAGGTGTTATTTCCCATCGTCCCATTCTTCCTGCTAACACTGACCCAACCCCGTACCATCATAGAACCCTGATCCCACCCCGTACCATCATAGAACCGGGTTTTTGGACTTTTTGCTGATAGCAGTCTGGAGGCTCCTTTTGCTCTTTGCTTCATTTCTTCCAACAAAGATCTAGAATACTGATTGGTCTGACCAGGTTTCCACTGTGTGCTGGTCCAGATGTCTCCTAGTCTAGAGAAGTCAACGCTGCCTCTTGAACTCCAGACCAGGTTAACATGCGGCTTCTTTTCTGCTCAGTAAAGTCTGAAGTGACATGTGTGAATGTAACTCTGTATTGCAGCTTGACAAAGGTCTACCCAGTAATCTTTATTCATGTGGTTCTATCAGCTGGTGATGACAATGGTTCTTGATGCAGGTCCGTCTCAGGGATCAGAGATCACGGCTTAGACTTCCTCCTCTTGTCCTTTACACACTGAAATTCCTGCAGTGATTAAATGATTTAATGCTATTCTGATGGAAATCATTCAGTCTTTCTCTGATAAGCATTTTTTATTTACTATTGAATGATTTGTGTCTGTGTGTGTATCAGTCCTCTCAGTAAAACAAGGTTAAAGATAAATGATCTGCAGTCTATATTTTTCTATTAAATCCTCAGAAGTTGATCAACTTCTCGTTCTCCTAACAGAAAACTTATTTCCTTTTCAATGTTATCGTCTCAGAAAGTTCACACGTTTGTTTCTTGATGAAACCCAAAGAGAAAACTGAAAGAAGCCAAAGCAGCATCCGTCTGTCAACATGTCGCCTGTAAATCTGATGAATCAACACGACTTCACTCTGCAAGAATTCACTTCTGTGGTTTCACCGTGGCTCATTTTAACTGATTAATGTGTCTGTTCAGACCTCTGCGTTCGGTCTGAATGAAGCTCAAACATGCTGAACACGTATTGTAGCGCCACCTGGAGGCCGACCCAACTGATTACACACCAGAAAACCAATAATGAGGAAGAAGCTTTTGATTAAAAAGACAATGACAGAAAGTCTTCGACAAATTACCCAAAAAAGCCCCAAATAACATGTTTAAAACCTTCTTTTTTTTTCTTTTTTTTTCAAAGATCTATGATGGGAATTTTAGGTGAACGGCACTGAGCATGCTCAAACTGATCCAGCCTGTCTTCTCCATCTCTGCAGGAGAAGTTTCCGTCTGTCGTGTCTCTTCCTAGAGGCTGCGGGTCGGAGGTCATGAGCCTCAATCACCCCCAGCTTACTGGGTAAACACTCTCATCTTCATGGAGCACAGCCAAAAAATTAAAAATCTGAGCTTAGAGCCCTCTGAGTTCATCGGTGTGCTTTCTGCTTGCAGCTGCGTCCTGTTCCTTCATTGGCAGATTCAGGTTTCCACCGAAGGCGCCGTCACTCCAAAGATCGACCTTCTGACTAAGATCCCAGAGAGAGGTGAGATGTCCGTCTGTCACACTTTAGTCTTCCTGGACTCCACACCTCACGCAGCCTCTGCAGGTGTTGCTACAAGCCAGTAAGATCTTTTCTCTGGTCCTGTTTAGCTTACCTGTTAGGAGCTAGGTTTACAGTTTAGTTGGGATGGACACACTGAATGGACTGAGCTGGAAGGCACAAGACATACCTGGCAAAACAGGGTTTAAGTAACAGAGAAAAGAAAGAAAACCGAACATAGTAGAGAAAGATTTTGAGGATAAAAAGTGTGTGATGATTTATTTTACGATTTATATCAGGGGTGTCGAACTCATTTGAATTCTGGGGCCACATACACACACTTATGTTCTCCAGTGGACCAGACCTCTAAAATAACAGCATGATAAATAATAAAAACTCCCTATTTTTTCCCCTTTGTTTTAGTGCAAAGAAGTAGAAATTGATTATCAAGATGTTTAATTAACTATCTTTTTAGAAAACCTCTTATGGACAATGTGAAATTTGAGGGAAAAGTTTAGTTTCAACAATATGTTGCCTCAGTTATACATTTACATGTTTTATTAATTTTATATATGAAAAATAAAAACTATATTAATATTTTAGATAAATATTTATATAGGCTATACAAAAATATTTCTATATGTAAATTCAGATATGTATGAGTTGTATGCATTTTACATTTCTAAATTTAATCCATTTCATTAACGTCATATATGAAAATGTCAAATTAGACTTATTTCTATTTAGAAATTAAAGTGTTATATTATCTGTATTTTTATTTAATCTATTTACATATTTTATTTATTTTACACAATTATCCATTACAACTTAGATCATAATGAATCTACAAAATCATAAAACATTTAATCAGTTATCTTGAACTGAAAAATAAAGCATTTCACGTGATTAGTCTCTTAAATGTACATACATGAACATTTCACCTGATCTAGCTCACCTCATAATACAAAATTAATTTAGATTTATTAAGTAAAAAAGATTTAAAAGAACAAGTTATTCTCCTGCCTTGTAAATTTTTATATCTTTAGACATAAAAAAAAATGAAACCTCACCTGGACAACTGAGGAATTAGTTACTTTTATTAAAACATTGTAGTTAATGTTTTCTATGTATTTTTTACATTTATCAACTTCATCCCGTGGGCCAGATTAGACCATCTGGCAGCCCGGTGTTGGCCCCCGGGCCATATGTTTGACACTCATGATTTATATAATTTATTCAAATAAAAACATCTGATACAATTTTCAGATTCTTAATAATTCTTCTCTGTACTGAAGGAAAAATCCACCCTAATGTTTGTTTTCTGCCTTTGCCCGTCCTGAATATTTTGTCTGTTTTCATTCCTTTGATGAAGTCGTTTCACACACAGTTGCCTTTTATTGTTAGAAACAGCTCAGTTTCCATCTGCCTTCATGGGGATACTGTGACCTCCACAAATAGATGAGCATTCATTCAGGAAAATGACAAGATACAACTACTAAAATCATGTCTTTATTAGCATCAAATCCCCAACACAGAAACAAGTAGTACTAGTTTTGGCTTAAAAATAATTGTTTAGGAAGTTTGGATTTATTTTATCAGTATGCTGCTGAAAATACCTAAATGTTGCCTCTATTGACAATACTTAGATTCACCGAACTAAAGGAGTAATATCTCATCCGTCCTTCCTGCAGATAAATTGTAGTTTTGTTGCTCTTTGTTTCTGCAGCTCTGCAGCTGTTCCCCTTTCAGCCTGTGGGTGGCGCAGATGAGGCTTTTCACAGCCTGCTGAGGATTCTGGGACCTGAAGCTGCCATTGAGTCAGTCATCAGAGCCATCAGCCTTTCATCGGACACTTAACGCACCAGTGTCTGACCAGAACACGTTCCCATAGCATCGTCTGTTTGATTGGCAGCCCGTGAAGATGTTTGTTTTATTTCAGGATGGTCCAGCGTAAACACAGTAAACACACAGCAAAAGTTTAGTCTCTTAGAAATCTTTATTTTGATATAAAGAGCACGACTGTGACAGCAGTAACAGCAGAGCTTGTCGGTCAAAATCTACAAAAATAAATAATTTAAATACAAAATGCCAGACAGCAGTGTCGCCTTTGTATTTTCAAATAGTTTCTTTCTCAGCTATTTACACACACGCAGTTATTAGAAGTTTGCAGGTATCACAGTGCAGTGATGTTCCTCCACAAAGACACACAGGCAGTAGGGCGGGGTCTGAGGCCACCGACCAATCAGGCTCCGGCTCACCTGCCGGAGCTCGGGTCTGGACGTGGAGCTTTACCAGAACTATCCATGTAATACAGAATCCTTAAAAAAGGCTCATCAAACAAAAATCAAACAGGTTTTGTAACTTTTTCTCTTTAAAGCGTAAAAAAGATTTAACTCTGAAGTAAATAAACCAAAACTAAATAGTTATGCAACAACTTCTCCGGACCACAGGTCACCATCAGACTCGTCTCCTCTGGAAATGAAAGTTTTTATCTGTTAAAATGTTATATAAATGGGTCAAATTTTATATTATTGGAGAATAATTCAGGTGTGAATGTGCACGTATTGTGCATGTGGAGAAAGTTTCAGCACGGCAGTCCTTCAGCTGAAACATCAAGCTCAATAAAATGAAAATACTTTTTTCCTCCCAAAAGGAAAAAATGGATTATAAAACTAGAGGCAGATATTTTCGTGGACATGTGATTTTTTATTATTTTAAGACTCAGTCCTGATTTTTTTTTTATTTTTCCCTTCACTCTACATGTAGATGACAGCATCTCAATCTGCAGACAGAGAATCCGTGTAGCTCATCTAATCTGTTAACCTGGTAAACAGTGAAATATCAAACTAAAGTTGTCATGTAAACTAATTTAATCCTCACACGTCTCATCTTTAATGTTCTCATACTGTTTTCATCAAACTCAAGAAAAATGAAAGAAAAATCTGAACAACATTAAGTGTAAATGAGTAGCTTTTCCTTTTGTGTTATTTCAACGTTGCTGGTTGGTTTTTGTGCGTTTGGACATTTAAGGATCAATAACAGCTGATGTCACACGTCCAGACCTCAGTCTCTGATCAGCCTCAGCGGCGCCGCCCTGCTGCCCGTCACGCTCATTCCAACAGTTACAACAATTAGTGGTCAGTTCAGTTCGCTGCTGTCCACTTTCCGTCTCCATGACGACCGGGCATGTTTGAGATTTAAACCTTTTCAGTGTTCTGATCACGTGACTCTGCTGCTGATGAACAAGGCATCAGCTACTGTTGGTCTCTGTAGTGCGTTTTGATTGGCCGATGGAGGTCATGCAGGTGGGAAAGTGGACACAGAGCAGGAACTGAGGTCAAGTGTTACCAGTTAATCTGAAGCCTCCGGTCCACGAGGATGAGACATCACCAGGAGAGAAACTGAATGTACCCAACGTCGGGAAACACTTTTCCTCCGGGTGATGCCACCGCCCTTTAGAAATCTCCTAGCGCTCCTGAACACACCGCTTCTCAAACATTGTCTGGGTTGTCAGGAGTTCGAGGTATTCCGAGCTCACAGCTGCGTTCACAGGAGCTCAGAAACTGATCGGAAGTCAGCCTGAACCAAGGCCAGTGTGAACGCAGCCTGTAACAAAGTGAGTTTTCTTTTTTTAAAACAAACATGCCCCACCTCCATCCATCAGTCCCACCACAACACTTAGGCACAAGCACAGACACACAAACAACAACCCAGTTATGGCACAAAGACCGGCAGCGTGAAGCTCAGCCAGACAGCAGCCCTTTACTCTGAGTTGACTGCTCTTCTCAGATCAGAGCGACCAGACCTGCTCCTGCACGGCCACATCAGTCTTCAGTTCGATGGAGTCGCTCCACGATGCAGAAACGATGGATGACATGCAGCAGACATCTGATTGGCTTAATTCAGCTTGGAGTGATGGAGCAGATGTTCAAAGAACTGAAGCAAAATGTGACCACCAACTAGTTCACCAACTAATCACCAGTCAGCAGGAACGTTAGACACCTTCCAAACTGCAGCGTTTCTATCGGTGGTGCTCAGCGGTCTCAGATGAGCCTCATGTTTCCCTCAACTGATCAGAGCCCTTCAACACGGACGGGTTGTTATCATCCCGCCGCTCTGCGAAGCTGCTGTGATGCAGTGTGTAGAGAGCTCATTGGTGGTTGTATTGAGCCGCACAGAGTAATGGAAAAGAGCTGTTAAAGGGTCAGTTTACCCAAATTATGAAAAACATTAAATCAGTGTGTTAGCTTGGTTATAAAAGAAATCAATCCTGGTTCTAAAACCCTGCTTTGATTGGACAGCTTCTCTGTCAGATATGCTGCAGATTTCATTTCAGCTGTTTTATAACGGGTTCCGACACCCGCTATAAAACGCCTTCGACATGAAGAACCAAGCAGGTGTTGGTTTCAACGCCTCTGGTGCAAGCTGCACAAACTAACAATCACATCAGTTTGTTTGGATTGAACCAAACGTGTCCAGTATGAACCTTGATGTGCTTTTCATGTTGAACTCAAGTCTGTTTCTTATTTTCTGACCTGGAACAGACGATGCCACAGAAATGCATCTCAGTCTTAAACGTAATTAACATCACAACAAAGTAAATATTTTATAAACAGAATGGGGAAGTTTTATAAAAAATAAAATAAAAAAAAAATCTTTTTTTTTTATTTTTTTTTAATGTTGGGTGAACTGATCCTTTACCGGCACCTTTGATTGAAGGTTTTCTCACCAACACGCTGCATCATCTCGTCTGATTGGTCGGTTACGCTGTTGCAGTGAAGATGTGGATTTAATTAAAGACTCAAAACCTCCTACTTTAAATGAAAGCAAAGCATTGTGGGTAAACCATCTCCTGCAGCCAGAGACTCAAACTGATTAGCAGTCAGAGGCACCACACTGGCTACAGCAGAGGCAGCGAGCACTTCGGTCACCATGGTGATGCCTCGCATGACATCACATGTTTCTCCATCGCATGACCTTTTGCAGAGTCACCATGGTGAGGAAAGGGGTCAGAGCTTGTTGCTATGACAACTGCTTAGATCCAATCAAGAGGAAAATCTTTGTCACCAAAGAGAAAAAACGTACTAAGTTTTCTGATAAATACAAATCAATACAGAATGGAGCAGGGACGTTGGGATTTCTCTTGATTGGATCAGGAAGCTGTGTTACCACGTCAACACACACAAGTGTATCAGTAACAAAAATAACTATAAGTCACCTAAGTTTGAGGAGAGTGAGAGGCAACTTTTTTGAAGTGTAATGTTTGCTGAGCAGCAGCCGTCAGAGCTGCCGACGCGTCGCTGAGAGACGGCGCTGATGTGAAATGATCCCGGACCTCGTCGTCATGGCGTTTTTTAGTTTTAGGCATCGTTGTGGAGCTGGTTTCGTTCACATGGGGTGGAAGAGCAACGTGCAGTCCTCCCTCTCCGCAGATGTGATGATGCTCGGGAGCGGCGGCATAGAGCCTTTTGGCAAGGCACCACCAGTTCTCAGGTAGCAAGAGACAATCTTCTGGTCCAGACGCAGCTGGCGGGGGATGCTGTCAAACGGCTTCGGGTCCAAATCCAAGATGGAGACAGAGTAGGAAAAAGGAGGAGGTCTGAAGTCTCTGAGCTGCCTCTGAGTGGAGAGCCTGGAGGAGAGGAGGAGGATTTAGATCAGCTGATGTCTCCATCTGCTGGAGTCATTACATCATCGCATGCTGCTCTCGCTACAGTTCAGCTTCTACCAAAGAAAGATGGAAGTTATAACACGATTCAGTTTTGCTGCTTTGAATATAAAAGATTTTATCAGCTGTCACGGGGACGAGAAGTCGCCTTACAAAGTGGACTCAGGACCAGAGAAGACTCATTTTTTGATTGCTAAACCAATCTTTGTTACCTTCATAACCTGTCATCTATAATCTGCTGCTTATGTCACACAGCGCTGGCTTCTTTGCATTTGACCGAAGGAACAGCTGATGTCATCAAGCGTGTGACAAAGACTTTATACGTCTCTTACACACATGAATATTCATCTCTGCTGGGAAGGTTTCTATTAATGGGAATGTGCTGCGAAAAATAACTGATGTGAAAAGAAATTATGTCCTTTATGTCCAGAAATGAAGAAAAAGAAAAAAAAACACAAAACTTTATTAATTTCTCCAAATGTCACTAAGAAAGTAGATCAATGAACTGACTGGTTGAACTTAAAGTCAAACCACAACATTATAACAGAAATAAAATCATGTTTACAACAGGAACCATGTATCAGCCTCTGAAGAGCCTCCTTCCTAAAGTCTACTAAAATAAAGCTTTAAAAATACGTATATCACCTGAATAAATCCTGTCCCTCTGTCTGCACACCATCCTGTTTCATCAGTTTTCTTCTGTTTGTTTCACATTTTGTATATTTTAGTTCGAGCCCCCGTGAAGTTTGTTTTAAATAGGATGTGAGAGAACATGAATAAATGTTTACCCTGAGTCGTACGTCAATTTATTTTCCATTTAGCTTTAAAGTAAAAGGGAGGGACAAAAATAATCTGTGGCTGAATTCTTACCCTTCACCGTCATCCTCCTCTGCATCACCAGGCACAAGGGTAACCATGATGGAGCAGTCCTTGGCTGTCATGGCAACCCGATATTGATGGACCTGCAGTAAAAACGCACAGCAGTGAGCCGTCTGAGCTCAGATGACGGCCACGCGTTTCCACACGTGTGAGCAGAGTAACGGGAAACCATCAGACCTTAGCAGCAGCGTACTCCACAGAGCCGTCGTCCTCCATCGAACATTTCTGCACCTTCTCCAGGAAGCCCTCATCATACGGTCCGTCTATCTGGAGACGAGTCCTGACACAGACAGGAAGTGACATCAGAGACCAATTTCACTTGCACGACAGATCTCTCAGAGTTCTGCTTCAGGGAGTTCTACCTCTCTTTGGGGAAGTCCTGCAGGTGTTGCTCTACTCGGCGGTACAGAGGGAAAAGTCCTTCTATGTCCAACGTGTCCAACATCTGAGTCTGAAGGATTCGGGACAAAACGCTGTCTCTGGGTAAACCTTGAGAGCCTGGACACAGACAGACGGGTCAGGAAGGATTCTGCTCCCATCAGGACCGACTCCTGCTCTGTAAACTTCAGGTTTAAATAAAGTTTCTCAGCATCAGAAAATAAAGTCAGACTGGAAAGTCTGGTCTTCTGTCTCACCCGTTTGTTATCAGATTCAGGTGTTAAAAAAAAACAAAAAAAACATCTACAGCTTGAAATAAGCTTTTGTTGGTGGTTGGAAGCAAATCATCACCGAACCAGCACATTTTAAAACTGAGAGGAATCATGAGTTATGTGATTATTATACTGAAAAGAGTCACATGGGAAAGTTATGTTTCCATGTGATAATTACTAATGTCAGTCTGTGTGTGTGTGTGTGTGTGTGTGTGTGTGTGTGTGTGTGTCCACGTTTACATGAAAGTTTTAATTCCTCTTTAATT
>JAOXYM010000003.1:7789245-7823094 GCA_028567055.1 Leptatherina wallacei
AAAACTTGTGTTTGTGCTACCAATTATTAAGTGAGTAGAAATCAAAAATACCTCGAATTGTAGAGGAAAAGCTAATTTACCCAACTCCATGTAGTTTGTTGGTTGAACATAATTTCATTTGAAGTTGTCTTAACTCAAAAAGACTTGATGCAAACTGTTGCATAAATTTTTTTGTTGATCCAAAACATTTGTTTTTAGAGTGTAGCATAGGCCGTCTACAAGCGGATTTCAGAGATCTTTCATTGGTATTTCCGACATTGAATGATGAAATTCTCACATTACAATGGTATCAAATCTCTCCATCATGTAAACAACTTTATCTAGCGTCCATGTAAACATGGATCAAAGTATCAAAGAATCTTGGATCAAAGTAATTCTTAATTGGAGAGATAGCATATTTGTCCATGTCAGTGTAGTCAATGATTGCCAATTCATCCAGCTGAAGAGTTAATGCAGTTATTGAATAAGTGGTTCAGTGATGCTTTCTCAGAAATGCAGTAAACATGGTGGGCGTCGGTGCATACCTTGACAATTTCACAGCGGTGGACTCATGCTGCTTCCTATTCACCCTTTTGACTGTAAAAAATATGGACAAACCTTCCGCCATGTGAACCCTTCTGAAAGCTGAAAAGAGGCTCGGTTGGATGTTCTACCTTCGCCATCTTGGCAGCATCACGAGTCTCGTCACTCCTGGAAAATACAAAAATGGGTGACGAGGTGGCGCTGAGAGGAGGGATGTGAGAGTGGGGAAGAGTGATTGACACCCATCAAACTCTGATCATCCTGCGGCCCCAGTTTGAGAACCAATGAAAAGAACTGCAAATGTCCGGCATTGCTTTAATTTCCTCGGTAAAGATGAACACATAAACTAGTTCACTTAAAGCTATAGGGTAGGAGATAGGAGATCAGACTTCCCCTTTTAGCCACGCCTCCAGAGCGCAGGAATACGGGGAGGAAGGCGGGGCTAATAGCAGGTGAGTTTGATTGACACATTACCATCCAATCTTTTATAACGGGCCGGTTAAAATGATTGGATGGTGTTTTTTCAGTCCTTTTCGTATCACAGCTGACTAAAATATTTTGTTTTTAGTAATTAATAGGCTGCAATCAGGGCGTGAAGGGGACTTTAAGCAATGTAGTAAAAAATGCTCTTGGAAAACATCTCCCACCCTACCTTTAACAGCTGCACTTTCTGCACATTGGTAGTTTTGTGCATGAGAAACTGACGTATGCATACATTAAGAAAAGAGTTAATATCTTAGATCATCCGTTGTGGTTCTTTTACATCTAGGTCAAAGCCTGAGATGGGAACTGGGGAGCGTGCAGTGCCGAGGCCAGTTGGAGACTAATTTAACATTTACATGCAGGGGTTTTCAATTTCCAACCGTATCATTAGTTTGTGTAAAGCCTGTTACACATTCTGAGAGAACTTTTCATGTTCTCGAGGCTACATTTTGTACGTAGTGGCCCTAGTTTTGGAGTTCTTGCAGCTTGTTCTCGACACACCAGCCAAGCAGAAGTTTCTTCTTGTGGGGCTCCAAGAAGTATTTGATACACGGACTCTTGCACAACCCACCCACCCTACCAGCGCTCTTAGGTTTTTCTTCATCCAATTATTTATTTTTTCTTCAGTCTTAGGTGGTCATTCCACAGATATGGTGGCCACATGCATCCCACAATGCACCGCAGGATGATGTAGTTGCCCAAACTCTGTAGTCTGATCTCAGCCAACGGCAGCTCTGAGCCGTCTGCTTGTGGGTTGTTTTGATATCTGGAAGTCTTGCGTTGTCACTTGTAGTTCTCTCAGGATTTACTAATGTTAACCTGGATGCGTCTGTTTTTATTTCAGGATTTGTGACATGTTTTTGGATGTAAAACTTGTTCTCCATTCACTTTTTCACTCTGTTAGAAATCAGTGATTCATAATGAATTTGCATTCATTCTTATTCTCTGTTTTTATTGATCTTTTTTTTATTATCTTGTTTTATGTTTTTGTGTTGTACAGTTTGTCTTTATGTCAGAACCAAAGACAAATTCAATTTCTTTTTTAGAATAAAATGGACAATAAAGTAGTCTGAGTCTGAATATTTATTACAAGCAAACCCGTTTTTTAATGTTTTGTTTCTCTCAGTTCTTGCGTTTCCTTTTTGCTGACACAGTTTTGTTGATTAAATCAGAGTCTGTTGAATTTACAGAGACTCAATACACATCGCTTATCTCGGAAATCTCATCAATATTAAACATTTATTATTGATCACAAGTGTTTTAGATGACTGTTTTTGGAGATTTGCAAGTGGAAATCTTTACTGAAAAGCTCCAACCACCAGGAGGAGCTGTGTCTTCTAACAGCTCAAACTGGCTGGACTCGCATACCAGGATTTATTTAGAAAATGGATGAAATAACAATACAGCCATCGACCAATCAGAAGCAGGTGGTAGGTGTAATAACATAACAGCAGATCTCCTCTGACACAAATCTCGGCTGTTGAGTCAACATCCGTCGCCCAGCTTGTTCGGTCCCATCTCTGTGTGTGACTTTGTGGTGGGGACATTTTGGGGACAAAAAGCAAGTCGTCAGAAGATTAATCATAATGGGGAAGACTTGCTTTAGAGTTAAGGTTATTGGTCAGGATCAGTAGGAGTCTTTTTTAAAATGAATGTTAGTCAACATTATGTCATTGAAGCCACTGAAACACAAATCTGTGTGTGTTTGTGTGTATGTGCCTGGAGGGGATTGTCAGCCATGTGAAACATTCACCACACTGCTGAGAGAGTTTTAGCTCATGCAACCAGAATAACAACTCAATCCCTCCTCCCCCTCGCTCCTTGAATTGAGCTCCTCCGTGTGTGTGTTTGTAGGCTTGTGTCTATCTTTGTGAGGACCAGTTTTGAGACTTAGTTCTATAGACGTGAGGGCATTTCATAGGATATGGTTCTAACTCGGTTATAATTAGGTATAGGTTGAGGATTTGGGTTAGGCAGGCGGTTAGGTTGGTTTAGGTTGGGATGAGCGATTTCACTTGATATCTAAGCACCAACTTATTCCTCAAGTTCAAAAGCACAACAAAAAACTTTTAAGAGCTAATAAATAGCATGAATATGCACTTTATTAACACTCAGAGATGTAACAGTAGCTGGTTTAGGAATAGTGTTTCTGGTCGTCAGACAGAGTACATTAAACTGGAGACTGAAACACACACACGTAGGTGGTAAAAAAAATTAATTATTTAAAGTCCATAAATGAAGAAAATAAAGCCACAAAATGATAGGATCTTAAAGAAAAAGGAAGCAGAACAAACAGGAGGAACAGCAGAGACACAGAATCATGGATCACAATGGGACTGAGAGGGAGAGGCAGGACTCAATACACTGAGGGCTAGAAGAAGGAGTCACAGGTTGAGGCTGATCATCAAAGGAGAGAAGCTAAAATGTCTTAAAATTGTCCACTGAGACTGCGTTGTCAACAGCTGTTTTTTTAGACGCCACTTGCTCTGAGGCTGTCTGTCTGCACAGACTCTGAAATGTAACTTCATTATCGTGTTTCTACTCTCAAACTGCAAGATCGACCTCTAAAATCATATGTCAGTCAATTTCTAATCCCAACAACCAAATGATAAACATCTCTGTCCAATGAATTTAAAAAAAACAACACATTTTTAATATGCTTCGGTATGTAGGCTACAATCCCAAATCCCAAAAAGTTGGGTTGTTGTGTAAAATGTAAACAAAAACAAAATGTTATGATTTGCAAATCTAATAAACCTGTATTTTATTCCCAATAGAACACAAACAACATATCAGATGTTGAAACTGAGACATTTGACCATTTCATGGAAAATATTAGCCCATTTTAGATTAGATGGCAACAACACATCTCTAAAAAGTTGGAACACAGGGAATCAAAAGGCTGGAAAAGTAATTGGCGCAAATTAAAACCGACTGGAGGAGCATTTGACCATTAATTAGATTAATTAGCAGCAGGTCAGTGACATGACTGGGGATAAAAGATCCTGCATCAGTCCAGAATGGGACAGCATTCCACCCCCAAAACTCCAGCAACTGGTCTCCTCACTTCCCAGATATTTACAAACAGCTGTTGAAAGAAGAGGGGATGCTACACAATCCCTCTTCTTCCCCCTGGAACTTTTTAGAGATGTGTTGCTGCCATCTAATTCAAAATGAGCTGCTATTTTCCATTAAATGCTAAAATGTCTCAGTTTCAACATCTGATACGTTTTTAATTTTCTCTTAGGAATAAAATATGAGTAGATGAGATTTGAACATGAATACATTCTGTTTTTATTTACATTTACAAAGCGGTCCAACTTTTTTGCAACTGGGGTTGAAAAACCCCAGTCTTCTGAATCCAGTGACTTTCTTGTGATCTTGTGATTTAGTTACTGCCGGTTAGATCCATCTTCTTTCTCAGTCTCTTGACTGAGAGTTTAGACTGATTTTTGCCAAAGAAAACAAACGTCAAGCAGGTAACACTGGTTGTAAAGTGAAGAATAGGGCAGCATTCTTTACAAGCTGGAGCTCTCATCCCAGCATGCAACACTGTCCCAGATAGCAGACATGTTTGGGCCTATTCCGGGCTTCTTTTGGCACGTGGCTCAGATATAGCACCAGCAAGTGTTGTATGGGCCAGGTGTGGTCCAGATGTCAGATTTTGGCCTGGACAAAGATTACAGCAAGTTCCTTGTGGGCCACACCATAAGAAAAGGCCAAAAATGGGCCCAACAAAACTGCAGATGTGGGCCATATTTGGGACAAACATTTATTTGCTATCTGGGGTGTACTATTACATGTTTAAAGTCTGGCTATAAGGTTCAGAAATTGAGGTGGATCCTCCGATATGACAGTTGAAACATCCTGAAGTCAGAATTCAGGGTCAATAGCTTGAAAAAACAAATCAAAATGGGATGTCAATTTCCCATGTTCTGTTTGAAACTAAAGTCTTTCATACCAAGATTATTTTGTAAGCTGTTGTAGCTTGCTTTTGAAATGTCTGTTTGAAATCTACAAGAAAAGGAAACTCATCATCAAGAAAGGAAACAAACCAAAGCAAAGGAACAAAGGAAATCCCCTTGTCTTATTTGATTGTGTATCCCTCCCCCTGGTATTTACCTCCACCTACGACCTCAGAAGCTCAGGAAGTCCCTATGCACTTGAAAAAATTTCCCATAAAACTGCAAACTGTTACTTTCACATCCATGTTATACCTACATCACAGCATAAAAAATTGTATAAATGAACTTTCTGTCAGCTGGATGTAACCTATAACCTTACAGCTGCAGCAGAGTGGCGACTCAAACACACGACTGTCAGCAATGCGTGTGCGTTCTTCACCTGCCGATTATCTTAAAGGGTTTTGCATTAGCCTTGATTAGCTCGCTTTAGCCAAGGTAAACTGTGGTGACATGCACGGCAGGAGGCAGCAGGTGAGTGTGATAGCAGGGCCGACCGCTGTCGAGCAAGCACCGTCTCTTTTCCTATCTGGCATGACCAAAGACAGAGATGCAAAGTGAAAACTGATGTAGCCTCTACCTGAATCTGTGGTTTAGTTCTTGTTTCAGTCCAGTGTGCTTTACTTTCTGCTATTTTGAGACATCACAGCTCAATTTAAAGTTTACTCATGATAATAAATGAGAAAGGAAGAGTTTTGAGAATGGAAACAAGGAGGAAGTTAGGAAAATGTAGGTACATCCTTAGCTGATACATTACATTAATGCAGCACAAAGATGGAGGACAAGCTGAAGAGAAGGTATGGTAAGCATGAGGACCATCATGACTTGGAGGAGCTTAGAAAAGACAAATGAGCTCAACGGGTTGTTCTTTAACTGGTTCAACTCACACATTCCTGTATAACTGCACCATTTAACACCTCGTGGCAAACAACCATCTGTTCCCCTGCTCTTTCTTCCCTCCTCATGTTTCCACACCTCAACCATCATCCTCGGTCATGTCTCCAGACTCTGTCTCCTACTCTGTAATCATTAGTGATCAAAAACAATCCATGCAGATACAGCTTAAGACTAGATGGAATAAAACTCTTATTCCAGTGTAATGCTGAGCAGCCAAAAAGGTTTATACATGTTCAACATGAGGCTGGGATTTGGATTGTGTTGTGGGGGACATGTTGCTGAGTTCATACTCATGGTCTTTGGAATATAAGACTAGTGAGGGAATGAAAGGGCGGTGTTATCTCAATCATTTGGCATGTTTCCATCAAGGTTTTTTAATGCACATTTTAAAGTTGCTCATCAGAAAAAAGTTTAAACTAATTTAATCCAGATCATGGAAACATGCCTGATACACATTTTTTTTTAACTTAATTATCAATAAACATTTTCGAATTCCTTCAAATCTGCTTAACAACTGAATGGAAACACAGCTACCACATAATGTTGGAGTGCACCTTTCCCTACTGAGTGAGCTTTTAAGTTAACCAATAATAACACTGGTTCATAGCCACTGATGTGGAACAGATTCAGCCATCGATGTTAGTGTTTCAGACAGACCCTGACACACGTAACAAACTCATACCATGTAAAGTCTGCGCTGGAAGACTTGAAAAATTACACCTGCATTCAGATTTGGGTGGACACGTCTCACTGGTTTTAGAACATGTTGGCCTATATCAGAAGAATGTGTAAAGACCCATCTAGTGACATGAGTCAGTTTAAAGAATTTGACTGTACGTCATGCTTTGTTGTATGATGGGAGGTATTTTGTGAGGGAAGCCAGGAGTGCCTGTGACCGTGACTGACCTTTCTTAAAGAGTGAAAATGGTTGAATTTGATGGAAAAGGAAAGAGGTGGGAAGGGAAGACTAGAGGGAAAAGGGAGAGAGTGAATTATAGTACCAAAGGAATGGTGTGTGGACAAATTTTATTCAGAAAAAAAACAAACAATAAATTAGATTAATATGGAGAACAGATAACTGACTCTTATGCAACACCTTCACGTAGGAAGTTGGCCGCATTGGCTCAAAGATGCCATTTTTTGCAATTTGACTGCATTTAAACAAACAATATGAATTTTTAATTGATTTTAACAATGTTGTTAGATTCATTTAAATCAAGGTTACTGTGTATATCTTGTTGGTAAAGGTAAAGTCTAAAGCAGAAAAGGTATGTGTTCAACTCTGTGTACAAGCGAATATGTATACGAATATATATACAACAAATATCTAAATATCCACATCTATGATACATATATGTGGATATGTAGATAGATAAAATATTAGATAAAGACAGAATACTGTGATTTACAAATCTCACAAACCCAAATTTTACTCCAATAAAATATAAACATCGTATCAGATGTTGAAACTGAGACATTTAAGAATTTAATGGAATATATTAGTTAATTTTGAATGTGATGGCAGGAACACATCTCTAAAAAGATGGAACAAGGAAAAGTAATTATTCAAAGCCAACTGGCGGAGCATTTAACAACTAATTAGATCATTTGGCGAGAGGTCATGACTGGGAGTGTTATAGAGAGGCAGAGCCTCTCAGTAAGATGTTCAAACAACCTGCATCTATAACTTGTGGAATAATTATAGAAAAATGTTCCTAAATATGAAATTGTGAACACTTTGAAGATCCAACCATCTACAGTCTAAAGCAGGGATCCTCAATCCTGGTCCTCAAGGGCCGGTGTGCTGCAGGTTTTAGAAGTTTCCTTGCTGCAACACACCTGACTCAAATCAACGGGTAATTAGCAGGCATGTGCAGAGCTTTTCTGTGTCTGAATCAGGTGTGTTATAGCAGGGAAACTTCAAAAACCTGCAGGACACTAGCCCTCAAGAACCAGGACTGAGGATCCCTGGTCTATATTATCATCAAAAGATGCATTGGTGCCTATGGCGTGGCCAGCTTCCACGTCTGTGAAACTACATCAATGCTGAAAAGTTTTAGAGCAACATCTGCTCCCATCCAGACGTCTCTTTAAGGGAAGGCCTTGCAGATTTCTGAGCTGGGCTGCCTGCAGTCCAGACTTCTTACTACTTTTATTTAGAATAAATTACTTTACGACTGGGAATAAGATTTGGATTAATGAGCTTTCCATTGCATTCTGTTATCATTTACATTGTACACAGCTACCCAACTTTTTTGGAACTGGGGTTGTATAAGCATGGAGCCTTTTCTATTTAACTGGGATTCAGTATACCACGCATCCCTATAATTCTTTACGAATGCCAAGTCTGTTGCACAACACTGTGTTGATTATGATTTTGGTGAATTTTACATGGCTCACAGACTAAAGCCCTGGTATATTTTATGTCCGTAAAGGAATACAGGGTAAATTCCCAGCCTACCTCGGTGCCCTTCTTTGTCTGAGGTTGTCTTATTGTGTACCTTGGCCAGAGAAACCCATATCTATTGATGATTTTGAGGGTATCCCAACAAAAATGGTGAAGATGTTGCATAGCACTTTTATGTGATGTTGGGGGTTTGGAAAGATTTTTATTTGACATATTTGTGCCTTAGTGGTGTTAAAGCTCTACAAAGAGATCTTTTTGGTCTTAATAAGATTTTTCCTGCTCAAATGGAGATTTATTAAAACTGTCATCTTTAAGACTGGAGCATCCAACAAACACAAATTAAAGTTGACATTAAGTAGTCCAGACTTTGAAGCCTCACTGCTGGTTTGTCTTGCTGCTGCTGTGGATCAGTGTGTTTTCCTGCATTGTGATTGGACACTGCTCAACAGAGAAGTCTCCGCCTGTGGAGTGGACCGCTGTACTTTTCCACTCCAAACTTTGGCATCTTGCTCCATCCACACCTCCTCCATCCCCCCTTTAGCTTCATGTATTCATAACACACATAACCCCTCCCATTCACACTTGTACTTGGAGTAATGGGGGTTTCTCCCAGGGATTTTGGTTTTCTTCAGACAAACAGCAACTTTGCTCACCCATTAATTGGTTAAAAAGTTCTGGTAGGAAAAAAAAAAAGGAGAAACCCAGCAGGTTTCATCTCAGATGTTCAGAAACGTGACCGTAATTCCAACCTCCTCTCATATTTTCCATCCGGATTCTTTTCTAATTCTGATTTAGAACAAGTCACATATTCTCAAACTTGTCTCTCAGGGCTCTGTTGATAGGTTAGAGCAGTAATAAACGGTCAGGGGCAACAACATGACTGGGAAACACAGAAACACTCCAATCAACTTATGTTGTATAGCAGTAAGCTTTAAGTTTGACTAATAAGTGTGATATTATCGCTGGGGATGTTCTTTTTTCTGGTACTTTACCAGATGACAGAGATAGACAGGAAACTGGTAGAGAAAAAAGTACCATGTTCATTTCCTGCAACACTTCCTTAAAGATGTGCAAACTTTTAATTTCTTCAATGAGGCAAGCAGCTGCTTTTCTCTAACACCATGTACAGGTTACCTCACCAGGTTGGTGTCATTCAGTTTTAACAGTGGCATGTGCACATTCGGGATGGGGGCTCGAATCAAAGTCAAGATCCAATACAATCTGTTGGTTTCCTTAGATGGGCTATTGTTTTTTATGAATAGGCTTGTATGAACACAGTTATAAGTTGGACTAATGCAGATTTGTTTTAATTAGATCAGAATGAATTAGCTTGAATTGAACATGTCTGTAACGTGCCCTGAGATGGCCTTGTTGTGAACTGGTGATAAAGAAATAAAGCTGAATCGAATTGAAAAATGTCACAAGAATCATGATGTTCTTTGAATATTATGGGACAGTTTTCATTATACTGAAAAAATGTTCAGTGTTATTAATAAACAGACCCTGAAGCAAATTATTGTTGTGATCATGCAGATACATTTGTCTCCCTCTCATTTCCTCTTGTCTCTGCATTGTTGTTTTCTATTGAATCCAGAGAATGCTCCGAATGTAATTAATAACAGAAAATCCCTCATTGGAAGAAATCAGCTGCAGATAATTGGATTTAGGTATGGATGATTCACATCATTTTTAGCCCACATCTGTACATGTCTGGTGGTGTTGCCTCAGAGTGTGTTGCCTAGAATCAGCCAGATACCCATCAAGCATAGCCTAAATTTGCACATCATTTAAACCTTTGGGTCACAGAAGACACATTTGCCATAACCCATGCTGAGGCCAGCATATGACATTTCAGCCACATCTGGCCAATAAATTGCAACTCCAGCAGGTCCCAGGGAATAATCTATGGACATTGTGGCCTAAGCATGAAGTTAAACCACATGAAGCCAAACTATCTGCTGAGTCCATTTACTTTAGTCCTTACTGCCACTAGCTATTTATTTTATTTGCATATCAATTATGTGATGATCACAGCCAGTAGCAGCGTGGAGCCCATCCCCCGCTCCTGAAACCAGATCATTTCTTTACACAAGGATGCGATTCAGGGTGGAAACAAAGAAAGATCTTCACATCTACTGTGTTAAACTTTTTCCATACACACAAGTCTTCAGCTGTGTGTTGTTGTGTGGGCGTGTCAGGGATCTTTCTCATTCAGTAACTTTCTGTACTTGTTCTTGGACTGCTGTCCTTTCATAGTTAACCTTCTCAAACATATTTATATGTGTCTTTTCTTCAAAACCAGTTGCAAGGTTTATACTAAAAACTTAAAGAATACATGTTTTAAAAACTTGAGAACATTCTTTCCTCTTTTTGCCAAAGGTATGAAGGTTTTAGGTTTCTAGAAATGTTTTACAGCCAAGACACATATGTTTGTACGGGTCAGCAGATTAGCATTAGCGCAGCTAGCAGTGGATCTTTCCATAAACTGCCTCACACCCTCTTATTTGCCATCATGCACCCAGTAAGTGTGTGTGTCAGCTCACTGGCTTATTGTTTGCTGTGTTAGCTGAAAAATAAACGGAAGCATTGCACATGTTACACATGTTACACATGTTAGACTTCTTTAAAGCAGAAGCTGCTGCAGCCGATGCTGACAACAACAACAGAAGCTGCAGAGACAAAAACAGCCTGAACAGAGAGAAGCAACGAACAGTCCGTGTATATGATAAGATAAGAAACAGAGCAAACACTCCACAGGTCACCGTTTGTGTTTCTGTGTGTGTGTGTGTGTCTCTTGGTTAACACAACCTCAGTATGGATTCACGACCTGCCAACTGAGCTGCTCGGCTGATCTTCAGTTAAAGGTCAGGCTCATGAGGTTAAAGCTGCTGCAGGCAGGAAGTCACCTCCTGTGACTAAATCCACAACCTCCAGCTGCTTGAGCATTTTAGCACATCACCCCTCATATTCACTGTCCACGGACAGTTTAGGCTGCTGGACATGGAAATAGGCGCAAGTAGCTTTAACAGCTTACCTGATAAAATGTTGGCTTTAACTGTTCAGCAAATGCTAACATAGCCAAATTAGCTCAACTACATCTGCAATTCATTTTCCATTTCTAATAAAGATTAAAGGGTACTTATGCCTGCGTATCACATGTAGGGCTTGACAAATAATGCAAAGAGTCGAAGTTGTTTAACACCCATATAGACCTGATTCAACACCTGAATAAACCTTTTAACATACTTAAAGGCTATTTCAGTTCTTAATAGGAAATTAAATTGAATTAAAGTCATTAAATCTTCCCAAAAGCTATAATGTAATACAGTTTAACGCCTAAAATACTTATGCCAATGGAGGGGAGATGAGATGTGCCTCCCAAATTTACAATTTATGCATGAATTTCCTATTTACTTTTCAGTAAAGTAGCCACTGTCAGAGCATTTACATTTACAGTCATTCCAAAGCAATTTATAAATGAGGAACAACATTCAAGCTTCAGTGAGAGAAATCCTGGCGTAATCATCAAGTACTGAATCTATTAAGACAACAAAGCACAATTACAACAGATCCAGAAGGTTTTAGGAGCGGAGGAGTTGCCTGAAGAGATTCAAGATGTTCTTGAGGAGGGATGTCCCTGCTAAGGCAGCATTTGGCAGCTCGTTCCACCACCAGAGAACCACAAATAAGATCAGACTTGACTGAGACTGACTTGTGTCTATGCATGGGATTACCAGTACCTATTTATATTCATAGCATTTAAAAGTTGTGTGTTTTAGAAGATTACAAGATATTATTTATTGATGAATAGTGAATGATTGGGAGATTGGGTCCAAACAGCAATAATGATCCAGCTAATTGGAAGAAGCAGAAGAAAAATCCCCCATAGAGACTGGTACAAACATAACCGAGGTGTGTTTTATTGGTGGTTTGCAACGTTGTTGCATCAGCTGTCATCTAAGGAACGTACATCACAGAACTTCAAAATAGATATTCGTATATTATTTGTGTGTTAACTAAAGCAATTTCTAATTCAAATTCAGCAAATTTGTAAAACCTTATATGCATTTATTTATTTACTAATTGTGCCACACATCACAATGAGTGTAGACACAGATGTAATAAAACATTCTTATTTTAACAGCGCAATTAATAATTCATTGTGTAAAATAGTATGATACATTATGCTCAGACTATTGCTCCTGTGACCATAGGTAAGTGGTAGAGAATGATTATAAAATAAAATAAAATAAAATAAAAAATTTAATAAATAAACAAACAAATAAATAAATAAAAATAAATAAAAATAAAAATAAATAAATAAATAAATAAATAAATAAATAAATAAATAAATAAATAAATAAATAAATAAATAAATAAATAAATAAACTGTAGTTTGCATTTTAACAAGATATCCTTAATGTGTTATTACCTTAGTATGTCAGCTCATCGCTTGCACTCTAGGAACGTATGTGTCAGCTGACTCTATGCTGTGTATTTGCATTTATTTATTCACATTTGTTTATCTTTATTTCAGTGTAGATAGCTAGATTATTATTTTTTTAATTTTTCTAAGGCAGCTGAATAATTACATTTGGTTTGTAGATATTCTGACATCAATGAGATCTGTCAGAGCAGGGTTTCCATTGAAAATATTTACCATCTTTCTATCATAGTACATTTTTAGTTTTCTTAATCTGACCCTTTTTCAAACTACTACCCTATCTTTGATAAATCAGACTTAAGAACCTGTATTCCTCATACTTTACCTTGTTACCATTATTAGTTAATGACACACAAGCACAAAGAGGCTTACCTCCCAGTATGTCCAGAGTGGGCGTGACCAGCCCACTTCACCTTACGTAATCCACTTACAGTGCCCTAGAAGGACCACTGTGATTCGCTGCTGTCCCTCCCCCCCTTTTACTTCCTGACTGATTTTTAAAAATTCTTTTAAAAATAAATCCCTAACATTTAGATTACAAACTGCAAAATATTCACACTGCTTGGATTAAATGGGATGTTACATTTGAGATCTTCAGTATAAATAATCAAAACTTGCTCGGAAAATTCACATCCACACTGAAAGGTTACTGTTGCAGTTTACATATGTTGTTCCTCAAGATGAGAGAAATGCAATACTCCGTAAAAAAAAAAATAGAAGCAGCCTCCATCTAAAGACTGCAATACAGTGGCACTATTTGTCAATTAAATAAAAACTAACTAAATAAAAAACTGGCAACCTTTGTTGAAGGCACTGGAAAGATATCCGTTTACATTTAATATTTTACGATTATATAGTAGCTATTTGGGAATTAATTTAATATATTGACAATGTGTGGCCTAAACTTACATGACAAGTTTCAGCGTTTGGATTTTTTTTTTTATAGTCAAGACCATTGAGGAAATAAAAAGCAAAAAAAAAAAAAAACACACATACCAAATACCACAACCCAAATTTATGATTAGTCTGTTAAATCTGGTATGAACTTTTTTGTTAATCCAATCATTTTGTATCCCATCTTGATTTTTTATTTTTAGGATTTATATAGCAATGTTCATGTAGCTTTGTCTTTTCCTGCAGGTTCCTCTGACGCTGTAATGTGACCTTTTATTACCGAAGTGTCACTGAATGAATTCTCTTTTTTGACTGCGTTCTTCCCTCTGGCCTATCCTGATAACATCACAACACAGTGACTGATAGCTCTAATATTTAATAATAAAATAAACTTGAAATAAAAAACTCATTCACACAAAACAAAAATCACTCGGCCCACGTTACATCAATCAAATATTTATTTGTACCCCCCCCAGTTAACAACCCTTTTATAAAGGACAGTTTACATTAGCCAATCACCTGCAGCCTTAGCGGTCAGCTCGATGCCGATTGGCTGTTTGGGCTCACTCCCACCATCCATCCCATCTCCCTTTGTGTACAACAGAAAAGCAGCGTTGTGCTGGACCCAAACATCGACAGTAAAACAACAAAAACAAAACATTTGTTTCAACAATGTGGTTTAATGTTGCATCTTCTTCAAAGTTATCTTAAAACTTAGAAAAATGACACCGGTTGGAAACAGTTTGACTATCAATGTTCCTTGATATTCATCATTGTTATCTTTTTTTAAAAAGGAGAAAACACAAAATGACACGAAAATATTCTTGAACGGTTCAATTCTTCTGAAAGCAAATTATTCAGACAGTTGGAGATGATTATTATCCCCCCCGATGTACAATGATCATGAAGCAGAACAAACCTCACCACGTTCAGTCTGCGGTCTGAGGACAAAATGGCTCCCTGATAGTTCGGCTTCAGGGTGATAGGAAGTCACAGAATTCAACAAAGTCCCTCTGCATGAAATTCTGGCTCTGCAGCAGGTCGTCTTCAGAGGGGAAATACTGCATACTGTCCTCCTGCGGGCACACGCTGTCCTCGTGCGGGCACGCGCTGTCCCGGTGCGGGCACGCGCTGTCCCGATGCAGTACCAGGAACTGACCCGGTGGCGTCGTTGAGCCGTGTGGGTTGGGACTGTCTAGGAGGGCTCCTCTGGCATTCTCCAGGACGCCCAGGTACGAGTCCATGTCGGTGAGCTCCAGGTCGCTGTCGGAGCTGCAGCAGCCGTCGCTCCCCACGGAGTCGGAGCGCATGTGCTGCATCTGGTACTTCTCGTGCATCAGAAACTGGTTGGTGTTCTTGGGCGCTCGCATCCCCCTGGCTCGGTTTCCCTTAATGTAAACCGGACGGAGGGCTAACACCGGCCTCTGGGGGTGTCTGGGATGATGATGATGATGACGAGGAGGGTGCTGGTGGTGACTGCGCCCCCTCAGCCACCCTCCCCCACCTGTCTTCCTCCCCTGTAGGCGCCCACTGCAGCTCTTGGACCAGCCGTGCTTCCTATGGATGCCAGCCTGTCTCACCTGCGCCTCCTTCTCGTCCTGCTGCCTCTGCTGCTGGAAGATCCTCCTGCACATGATCTCTGAGAGCATTTCTTGTCTTTCTTGCAGTTGCCTCCGTTCCTCCCTCCTGCTCTCCTTCACATCCTCCTCCTCACTCGGTGCCCCACAAAGCAACAAAGAGAGACTGGTCTCTGGTTTACTGACTCAGATCACAAATGACCCTTCCGCCTTCTTAGTCTACCTTTTTACTATCTTTTCTCTTTTCTTCTTGACCTCTGGCTTTGGCTTGTGCATAGCCTGCTCTTCCTCCCCTTGCAGCAGCAGCTTGCCTGCTGGTCTGGCTTCACTGTCACACCCTCCTCTGGTTCTCAAATATTGCTTCTTCGCCTCTCAAAGTCAAATCAGCTCCTAACAGCTCTGAATAGTGAACTACAGTGAGCTGCTGAGGGGGGGTGTTTAATAATCTAGCAATTGATTTTAAGCTGGTTTTCCTCGGTTTTATGTCTGCAGCTGTGGTGCTTTCTGCTCTGACCATCACTGACTGTCGGGCTGCCTCCGCCTCAGAGCCTTTATAAATACACAGAAGGATCCATTCGGCTCACTTGAAGGAGGGGCTTGTGTTTTCCTGGTTTTTAACATTAAATCTCACTTATTTTAGAAGTAACTTCATATTTATTTATATTTGCATTATTTACAAATATTTCAACCTACGGTAATGTCTGATGGTTGAATGTGGTTGTGTGGAGTAGTGAAAGTCTCTCCGCAGCGTAATGGTTCACTCCGCTTCAGTTTTAGCTGTTGAAATCTGATCCACAGCTGCTGCTGTTACTGCCCCACTGTCTGACAACAGACAGCAACAACAACCAGACAACAGTGGGCAACACTGTGGGACCCACTGTGATAGAATTAGTCATGTCTTATCGTGTCATGCACATAAAAGTACTCAGCTTACATCATCTTGACAGACAACTACAGTGGTGACAACACATCTAAAGATCACACATAGTTTTGCATGTAGATTTATGATGAAACAAATAACTTTGTGTTCTTCGTTCCTAAAAATGAAAACTGCTCCACAAATTTTAACTCCCTGATGCTAAAGAGATGAATAATTACAGTTGATTATCTATTCCTGAATCTAAAAAAATGGATGAAATGTTCCTGAGACAATGCAGCTCACTGTACTTGGTGGTTGTGTGTTATCTAGCTCCACCATGAGGTTGGAATTTATTACTTTACTTGGAAAATCTCAACAACCACAGGGTGGGTTACCATGAAATGCAGTTTTCAAGCATGTTAGTAATGATTTGTGTTTACATTGAGTGCCATCATCTGGCCAAACATTTGGGTTTATAACAAGAAACATGCTAAACTAATTAATTTCCCTTCAGCCATAACTGTACTTTGGTTTTTGCAACAAGGTAAATTAAGAAGGGGGAGAGTTTGAATATTATATTTCCTCAACATCAAGCAAGATATCAAAGCAAGCTAGCACATTTAATGAGCCACTTCTTCTAATCAGTAAACACATAAAACCATCTTTTAAATCAACACATCATTAGAAATAATGCATGAACTGTCACATGAATCACACAAAGCATTTACTGATCATCTTCACCTTTTAAATGTATATATTTCCTGCATGCAGCACATTTTTTACTAGAGTTTAATCACGGATATATGTGAACTCTGTTCAGTTTGTTCAAACAACTCAAAAAGCTTTAGAAGACTAGCTTTTAGATCTGATGCTGCTCTAGCGCCACCACGTGGTGATTATGTTTATTACACCAGTCAGAAGCAGAAGAGGATGTCTTGTTTTCAGTGGTCCATCCACGAGAGAAAACAAACCCAAAAGGTCAAGGTCAAGTTTATTTCAATGGCACATTTCTAATACATCTCGAATAAAAAGTACATATTAGTAGATCAATAAGAATAAAATACAATAAGAAAATAAAAACAATAAAAACAACTAAAACAACAACAAGTAGGACAGTTAAAACAAAATGTATAGCTCAACTTGTGATAAGAGCCAGTTGATAAAAATGCGCCTTCAAGATGGATTTAAACTGCTCCAGCGATTGTGCAGATCTGATATTAACTCATTGACTGCCAACTGCCATTTGGCGTCGTTGAGAATAGCCATTTTCACTCAAGTGAAAATGGCTGGCAGTCAATGAGTTAAGAGGGAGATTTTCCAGAGTCTAATCTGCCACAGAAAAAGCTCTGTCACCTCGAGATCTAAGTTTCGTCCTCAGAATGGATGAAATCAGCTGGGAGCTAGATCTCATGGATCTTGCTGGAGCGTGGTTAGATAGGAGATCAGATAGGGGAAGAAGGAGCTTCGCCATTTAGAGCTTTAAGAACAAAAAGGTACAATATGAATTGGATCCTGAAAGAAGCAGGAAACCAATGTAAAGAGGAGCTGCGTTCTGGACCAGGTGCAGACAATGGACCGAGGACTGATCTAAGCAAAAGTACAGGGAGTCGCAGTAGTCCAATCTGCAAAGTGATGAACAGATGGATTACGTGTTAAAGACATTAGCTGGAAGGTATGGCTTTACCTTTGCTAACTGTCTCAGGTGGAAAAAGCCAGATTTGACTCCTGCATTTACCTGCTTACACATTTTAAAAGAACCATCAAGGTACACTCTGAGGTTTTCTTTATATTTGGCGTACAGTGAGAAAACAAAGGGCCCAGAGCATTGTCAATACTGACAGAATTGGCAAAAATGTCCATTTCTGTTTTGTTTTAATTTAATTTTAAGAAAGTTAAGGACATCCACTGTTTATTATCTTCCAGACACAATACAATAACAACACAATAACAGATTAAATGAATCTGTGCCCGCTTTTAAAGGCAAATAAATCTACAAATCATCTTCAAAGTAGTGAAATAAAATGTACTTAAAAAAACAACGGACCCCAGGAGCAACATGTAAAGTGCAAACAAAGCTGGACCCAGATTTGAGCCTTGTGGCATACCAGAACTAAGAGGGGATATTTTCGAGCTATAAGGGGCCCAAGTTCACATAAAAAGTCCTTCCAGATAAGTAGGACTGGAACCACTTAAGAACAGTTCCTTTAAGGCCAACACATGATTGTGTTGGCCGTGATAGCAGAATATCATGGCTGACAGTACCGAAGACCGCTGACATGTCCAACAACAAGAAGGCAGCACAGTTGCCTGAATCCAGAGTTAAAAGATCATTAAATCCCTTAAAAGTGCCATCTCAGTGCTGTGGAGTGATTTAAAACCAGATTGAAACTTTTCAAAGATCCCATTAAGATCAAGATGGGCCTGCGAATGAAGATAGAGCACTTTCTTTAAGACTCTGAAAGAAAGGGGAGCTTCGAAATTGGCCTGTAATTAGCCAGAACAGTTGGATGCAGGCTGGTTTTTTTTTAAATAAGGGGCTGTGGCCTGTTTAAAACATGATGGGACACAACCTATAACAAGGGAGGTATTAATTAATCTCTGAATAAAAGGCCCAACAGCATCAAAGATATGTTTTAAAAAAAACTTGGCAGAAGACAATCTGAGGTCCAGTAAGATGGTCTTAAGTGATTAACTACGATAATTCCCTCAAATCAGGCTCAAACTGCTCCAAGACAGCTGAGCACACAAGAGGAACACTGTGGTCAATGAGACAGAGGACCGAATAGCTGAAACCTTATCAGTAAGAAATGCTAGAACATCATCACACATACTTTATATATTATCACATGGATTAATAATACGATTAAAAAGCACCTGAGGACTATGGCTATTTGTGGACACTAAGTTTGACATAAAGTGTGTCTTTGCAATCTTTACAGCCTCTTGGTACCTGTATAGACACATACAGCTGAAGGGTTTAGAATAAAAGTAAATCAGTGTAACATGCATTCAAAGCTGAATCTATGTCTCTGCAGACAATATTAGTATCCAATGGCACAAAGCTTGAGGTATTCCAGATAACCCAAGAACTAGACTGAAAATCAGAGACAACAGGTCTGATGGGGTGATGAATCTTACCCAGAGCCTGCACCCCAACATTATTGACAGAGAACAGAACAAAAGGCAGCCAACATCTAAAGAAGAGCTTTGGAAAGTCCTACAAGAAGTCTGGAGATCAAGAAAGCTTGCCTTTGAGAATTCAGACTGTTGCAGAATAACCAAATGTTGAGTTTCAAACTTGTTAGAATTGTACAAATTCTGCATATATATATATATGTAAAAATACGTAAAAATATAGTTTTTACGTGTTCTAATAAATCCCTGTTACCTTTTTAATTATGTTCCTAGGAATATAAAAAAGTTATTGGTGGGTGGAGACTTTTTTTTCCTCACAGTAATGTCTGTCTTCTTTGTCCCAAAAAACCCTTTACCAGAATATATTGCAGTTCACTCCATACTAATGACATCTAATGTGAACTTGCAAATGGACTGATGACTTAAATGTTAAATTTGCCTCCAAATTATTACAAACTGAAAGTGTGAGATGTAGAGATAAAGAGGTACCACGTCAATGTCACGTTGATCTAACAAAGGTCTCGCGATAAATACTTAAAGGCTGGGAGAACTACTGTACTTTAATTTTTTATTTGTTTTACTGTTAGTTATTTCTGTTGTACAACAAGTGTAAGGAGTGAAAAATCGTTAAAGGACAAAAACAAGTTAACATTTCAAACTGCATATGTCAGCGCAAATTTAAATAAAGTTACATTTGAACCAGCTGCTGCTTCGTTCGGCATCACAACAAACATGGCGACAGGCGGTGGCAGACCTGCGAGAACCCTGGCTAGCCTGTGACGCCGCTTCGTAAAGACCTGTCTTTCGCTTTACAGGTGATAATATTCGCTTGTCCCGATCTTCAGATGGAGTCTGCGCCATTCCTAGAGGAGGCTACGGAGAGAAAAGTCTGCGTGGTCGGGTCGGAGCTGGTGGAAAACTACACTGTAAGCTGCGACTGAGTATCCCTAGCGGGTTAGCTTACCTCACAGCTAGCCAGCTTTTTTATTTAAGCTATGTCACAATAACAGTAGTGACGTGATGTTAATAGAAAGCTCCTACAAATGAAAGCATTTATTGTAAAGTTATGTAACTTAACGTTTATCCAGCTGTGTTGCAACCAAACAAACCGAGAGGACAGTTTTTACAGGCTAGCTGCTAACCGCAGACACTTGGTTTTAGTGAGAAGTGTTTCCTCTGAAGTTGTCAGAGCTTACAGCTCAATGCAGACTTGTCTCTGTGAGAGGGATCTTCTTTTTTGTCTGTGTGTGATATGTTTTTGCTGACATGGCATATAAACATCACGACTGTCAAAGTCCCGGAAATTTACCTCGTTTTCTGATATTTCTTGTCAGCTAAATATATTATTATG
Source organism: Leptatherina wallacei (assembly GCA_028567055.1). Classification (NCBI taxonomy): domain Eukaryota; kingdom Metazoa; phylum Chordata; class Actinopteri; order Atheriniformes; family Atherinidae; genus Leptatherina; species Leptatherina wallacei. The sequence continues at coordinate 7,809,777 of JAOXYM010000003.1, forward strand.
GGAGCCATTTCTCTGAGAGGGTCACAATCAAAGTTGAATTACAAGTCATAATTTATAACACACTTTAATTTAAAAAGTAAAATAGTCTTTACTAAATATATGATGATTAAGATAAAAACGATTGGGGGGGGAGATGCAGAACTTACCAGGATTTATGCTGCTGACTTGGATCACTTCTCTGATCCAACTTGTCAATGATGCTGCTGGTTTGTCGGACTCGAGCAGACTTAGTCATGAAAAATTTAACTTTTGGAGTATTGTTTATCGAACTATATATTCCTCCATATATTTGTTTAATTTTCCAGGTTTAAATTCAGTCACCTCTTTCCTGTTTCAGGTCTACATCATTGATGTGACAGATGGAGAGCACAGATGGACCGTAAAGCATCGCTACAGCGACTTCCATGACCTTCATGAGAAGGTAAGAAACTGAAACATGTCAGTCGGTGGACTTCTTCTTACAAATTCACCTGTTGAGTATGAAAGGAAATGATGTTTCTGGTAAATTAACAACAGACTAAATATGTCATGTTTTGAATCAGAACGATCACATTACACAGATTCTGAGTTGGAAAACAAAAGCATGCGTTTCCTTTTTATTATGTCACTAGCAGCTGGGTTTGAAAATGAATTATAAGATATTCCCCATCAGGAAACGTTTAGTTCTGCATCAGTAAGTCTCTGTCTGCAAGTACAACATTCAAGAAGGCTAAATTTAATTAGTCTTTTTATATTTACATAATCATTACAACTATTGTAAACTAACTGCACTTACCAAAAGAAGTGGAGATTTTGCTAGCAAGCATCAGTGTAAATTAACATAATATCCTTAAGCTCATGCTGATTTGTTAGTATATATTAATTGTTAGTTAATATGAAAAAAATCTTTCACTGATTTTTATTTTTTAGACCATCAGCTTCAGTAAATGGATGAAATGCACATGCGTTAACACTTCTCATGCATAAAAATGGAGAGAAAGCCAAGCTTGGGGTGCTTAGATTTATTTTTGCTGCTTATTTTTGAGTCAAAGAAATTCTCTAGGATTTTTTTAATTAAAAATTTCAGTCAAATAGAATAAGACAATTGAGATGTCTTTTATTATTTAAACAACACTCTGAAACCCAAAGAATATAATTTAATGAGAACCTGGAAAAGCTGTAAATCATCATATCTTCTACAGCTTGGGAACGCTAGCTGTTTTTATTTAATACATTTTATAACAAAAACAGTTCGTGGTTTATCCTGATGTGCTTTTCTCTCCAGCTGACGGCAGAGAAAAAGGTTGACCGACGGCTGCTTCCTCCTAAGAAGATCTTGGGAAAGAACTCAAAGAGTCTGGTGGAGCGGCGGCAGAAGGAGCTGGAGCTTTACTTACAGACGCTGCTGCAGCAGTTTCCAGAGGCCACACCCACTCCGCTCGCCGCCTTTCTGCACTTTCACCTCTATGTGAGTACAACCAGTGCTCAAGGACAAAGTTTGATTATGTACACCAGGCCTCTAGTACCAAACTGGATAAAAGTTCCTGTTTTCACATGTTTTTTTTCAGTAGAAACCAACCAAAGAGGAAAGAGGAATGAAAACTCAGGCTTTATGTGGATGAATTACTTTAATTGGTTAAAGGAAAAGATCCTGCAGATGTGTTTAATCATTTCTCTTTGGTATAAATTAGCTTTGAAGATGAAGAGACGTCAAAAAAGCAACCAGAGTTAAAGGTAGTTATGAGTTGGACCAACGGTTGCGTCTTTCTTTCCAAAAAGTTGCCAGAACAGCATCAGCGCTCATTTTTCTTCTGGAAGTTATCTGTTCCTTTTACATATAGATGCAGCCAATCAGAGACACAATTAGGCTTAGAAATTTGAAGGACTTCAAGGGATTTCATATTTTCCTTGTATGTTTACGCCGTCTGACTGGGACTCTGCAGAAGCCTACTGGGTCCTGTGTAATCTACCTTTTGGGTGAACTGTGTGGAAGCTGTACTTTGGCCTGCTATCACAGTGTGTTGTACAGGTGTGGATAACGGCAATTATCCTGCAGTCTTTTCTTGGCCTTGTAAGTTTTTTTATTTGCCTGGAGATTGGTCCAGATGCATACGTGGTTGGTGCGCTCTGCTTACGCTGTTGTAGATCAGTAAGATCAGTGCTATCAGATCCAACCTTTTATCTCAACGATATGTTGATTTTAACAGACCTGAAGCATTTTTCTTACCACAGGAAACACTGGAGAGTTTTGTCCTGGTTGATGCAAAGATGCTTGGTTGAGTTTTCTCCCAGCAAAACCCAACAACCTGCCTTTTAGACCCAATTCCCACATCTCTTTTAAAAACATTTTATGGTTTCTTTGAGCCAGAGCTTTTAAACATAGTTAATTGCTCTCTTCAGACGGGCGTCTTCCCATCTACCTTTAGGCGATGGTGAGGCCCCTTCTGAGGAAGAGTAATTTAGATCCAGATATTCTTGATAACTACAGGCCTGTATCCAGCTTACTGTTTTTAAGTAAAATTATAGTAAAAATTGTTTTTATTCAGTTAAATGAGTTTCTGGATAAAAACAACATCTTGGAAGAATATCAGTCTGGCTTTAGGACAAACCACAGTACAGAGACGGCCCTTTTAAAGATTGTTTATGACCTCAGATGTAACCTGGATACACAGAAACTTTCTGTTCTAGTTCTGCTGGATCTTAGATCCTTCGACACTAAGACCACCAGATTTTGGTAAGATTTTGCGCTTTGCCCTGTCGGTCCTTTTATTTCCCGATAATGACCTGCGTCCCATACATTATCCCTTAATTAATATTTTTGTATATTTGTTTTAACTTTTTAACACTTTTTTTTCTTCAGTGTTCTCCTCAGGGAGGTCCAACATGCCGGGGGCTCTGCCTGCTCATCTGGCAGGATTGTTGCCGCGGTGATTGCCCGTGTCTGGTTGGCTGGGGTCCCGCACGGTAGCCTTATGGCTGCGGTGTGGCCCCCGGCCTGCCTGGATCTGGGCGGCTCCGGTGGTGGCGCCTGCTGTGGTCATGGGTGGCCTGGCCCCCGGTGTGGATGGATCCCCAAGGTATTGCTCCCTCACAGCAGCGTCAAGCCAGATTTCCATTTTATTATGATCAGTTAGGAGACAGAAACTAGAGATTTTAGTTCACATTTAGAATAGGAGGGAAGAAGAGGGGGAAGTAAATATGTTGGTTTCCTTTCTGTGTATGTGTGCGTGCGTGTGTGTGTGTGTAATTGGTGAGATTGCAGTGAAGTGTGTGATTTATAATATGCTGTGTGAAGATTTTTATGAATAAAATTTGGTTTTGTTGTGTAAAACACTTTGTGTTGCTAATCGCATGAAAAGCGCTCTATAAATAAAGTTTGATTTGATTTAGATATGTGGGCTGCAAATAGACTGGGTGAATTGGTGATGATGAAAAATTACATCACACAGGCATCTTGCGCGAGGCAGTGGAAGAACCACAAATTGCTTTTGATATTGATTGACCCCCTAAAAAAGCAACTACTGTAACTAAATTCCGAGACCTGCATCACTTTTTTTGCAAAAGCTGTGAGTTTTCATGGTTAAAATACACTTTGTAAAGTTAGGATTCTTTTAATTAACCTCTTCTTTACAAGAGCCCCCTGTACAGGGGGCAGTATGACATGTGTGCAGAACAGAGGATGTTTGCACATGCAGAGAAGCACCAATCCTGTAGCATACATAATTTGACAGGAGAAACTCGGCTAAAAGATTTTACCAAGTAATTAGATCCAAATTAATTACAATCTCAATCCAATCAATCTAACAAAAACATGAGAACATCACTGTCCACTTCAGAGCTTCGGCTAATTTCTCTGCTGCAAGCAAACCAAACAACCATGGTGTCATATGAAAGCAGAGACTCTGCTGGGTACAATGATATCTGTCTCATCACTGTGGGACAGAACTCTGTGCGCTGGCAGCCAAAATTATAAATCGTGTTTTACTTTTGCTGTTTCCTGGTCAAATGTTTTTTTTCCTTCTCCAAAATCTCTGTTAATGTGTTCTCATATAACTCTGTCTTTGTTAGAAATGAATCTTGAAGGTCCTGCTAGTTTCCGTGGTGATGAAGGGGATTTTATTGGAGACTCTCCCTATCATATACCATCTTGGGGTTCCCTTCTTAGTTCTTTCTGGGTCCACATGGTGTTTCTAAGTTGCATTTGGGGACTATCCCTCTATTCTCCTGACCCTTGTTGATGTAAAGATATACTTGATTTATTTTGGGTATGTCCTTTCAGACAGGAGGCTGGAAAAACAGGCCTCGCCAAGAAGAGTGTGAATGGTCATGATTGTTGTTTAAAATGATAATGATAAAATTGTAATTTTTTTTTTTTCCCACTAAAATGAATTAATCTATTTTTTCTTGTTCCTTCTGTCATGCAAACATCAAATGTTAAAGTGTTGATTAGATGAATAAGTTTAAACTTATTTTTCAACAACTGAAATTACATTTTTATTAACTTCAGAGTCAGTAAGGAACCCCAAAAAGTTGGATGATAGTAGATATATGTAGAAAAGGTTGCGATATATGATGTGTATCACCATTCTGTCTAAAAATAATGAGGCATCTTTTATTGTTGGCCACATCATGCAGCCCTGCTTGGATTTGTCCCTGACTTCTAAACACCATGGATATTTTGGGTTTTTGATGTCTGTAATTCCAGAAAAAAGAAAAAGAGACCACTTTCTCTTTGTATGGATCTCAGGCGTTGTGATGTCAGAGATCGTGGTCACATGACGACAGAGCAACAGCAGACCGTTGTTGTCTGAGTCCTCGGGACTGATGAAAAATCCTCGTGTGATGTCAGATGCTCAGCTTGTGACTGTCAGAGATGGTCGAGTCAGATTGATCTCAGAAAATATGGTTATTGTTGTTTATAAATAAGCTGCTTCAATCCTGGTTGAAGAAGTGTGTCTGTAAGGAAATCATTTAAGGTGGAGTTCAGGGTTCCTCTGAGCCCTTCTTCCATATGAAATGTTATCACACTGAAATAACTGTTAATTCTCAATAATGTCATTAAAAAAGAAACCCAACTCATCGAAATGTGATGTGTAGAAAAAAGTAGAGCTGAAACCAAGATGAGCAGCTAATTGGATAGTTTACAATTCTGATCATTTTTATGTTAGTATTCACTTAAAAATAATCTTTTTTTTTTTTTCTCAGGAGATCAATGGCATCACGGCAGCACTGGCTGAGGAGCTGTTCCACAAAGGTTAGACTCCTTTATGACCGCTTTGAGGACTGTTAACAGCTAAGTGATTGTAGTTGTGGTTAAAAATGAATAAATTACATTTTTAAAACGGATGCAAAAAGACAGCAGAAAAGACATGGGATCGAAAAACATCACAAAAGCCATTTTTTACTAAATTATAGTCTTTAAACAAGAGTAGTTTACTTCTATTATTGGTCCCCGATAAGAGCCCAGTCACAGTAGAGGATGATCAAGGGCCTTTTGGTCAAGACAAGTAAGAAGTGTGTTACAGTCATTTAAACAGGAGGATAAAGTAGCACAGATGATCATAAATCACTTCAGTTTTTGACACCAAAACATTTAAAAACCTTTTAAAAACATTCCTCAATTGGAAAAGTAGTTTCAGACCAACTCGAGCATCAGACATTGTGTTGGCACTTCTTATTTCCCACCGTGATAAAATGCCACAAAGCCAAATGGCTCTGAATGGTTACACTTAAATCTTTAGGTGGCAGACATAGTGGAATAGCTGGCTTTATTCACAGTGAAGAATGATCTGATAACTGAGTTGAGAATTAAAAAACAATAATCTAAATTTAAAGCTCTTGTTCTATACAATGAAAATCATTAAAGTTGCCCAGAGAGTGTGATACCATGTAATGTAAAAGCCTCACTGATTGCTCAAGGCCACAAAATCTGCTTGTCTGGTTTGTTGTTTGTTGCCCTGCTGAACTGTCACTGTGCAGAATAAACTGGATTTCAGATTAAGTGAATTGTTTTTATGTAATCATGTCACATCATTGTGTTTGTGTGCTGTAGGGGAGCAGTTGCTGCAGGCGGGTGAGGTGTTTTCTCTCCGTCCTCTGCAGCTTTACGCCGTCTCTCAGCAACTCCGACTGGCCAAACCCACTTGCTTTAACGGAGATGCCAAAACTGACCTGGGACACATCCTGGACTTCACCTGCAGGCTGCGATACCTCAAAGTAACAAACCTTCCGATTTTAGTTCAAACACATATCATCTGATTCATTGTTTCACAAGATTTAGCAGCAGCATTGGTGGATTTTCTTACTGATTTTGTCTTTTACTCAGATTTCTGGGACCGTAGGTCCAGTAGGAACCAGTAACATCCAGGAGAGCAGTTTGCCCTTTGACCTGTCTGTTTTCAAATCACTGCTGCAAATAGAGGTAACTTGCTGCTTTTAAAAGAAGTCACTCATCACAAACCTGATGCCGGATGTTATAAACACTTGTCGATTCTACACCCAAAAACAGGAGGCAGGTTGTCTAGAAGAGGCTCATGTTCTACACATGATAAAGAAGTTTTAGAAGCAGGTCAAGTTTGATATTTTTCAGGAACAAAACGTGTCATTTTTCTCTGCTTTCAGATCTGCGACTGCAACTCGCAGCAGGTTAGAGGTTTGTCATGTCTGAGGTCTAGTCTGGGGACCATGAGCATCCATCGCTCCACAGAATCTATGATGGTACAGTTCTGATTGAATATGACCCCAGAGTGTGGATGATGGAGCAGCTTGTTAAGCACTGGGTGCTGATATGTGGGTTGTGATGTTTGTTCCACCACGTAGTCAATGCTGGTCCCGGAGGCGAGTGAGTTCTCGCAGTGGGAGCCTGAGGGGGCGGAGTCTGGTTGTCCCGTCACTGCTGTCATTCCTGTGTGGGGAAACCTGACCACGCTGGACGTGAGCCACAACTGCATCAGTGCCATCGACGGCTCAGTGGTGAGACATGTGACATATTGACAGCTTCACCCAGAGTTTAACTTTTTCCCTGCATTAATGGTTTAAAACGGGGGGGGGGGGCAAGTTCGGTCCTGGGGGGCTACTATCCTGCAACTTTTAGATGCATCCCTTCTCCAACAGACCTGACTCAAATGACTGAATTCACTCATCCGCATGTCATTCAGCTCTGCAGAGGCCTGGTAACGAGCCATTCATTTGATTCAGGTGTGTTGGAGGTGCCCTTGCATTACAGATTAAGCTATGGTGCACTTGGTTTAGGGGCTTTGGGTACATCTATAAAACCACTGTTGTCATTTTTTTCTGCCATGATCTTAAAAACTAACCAAACATTAACCTCTTCTGTTGTTGCCGTGTTTATAATTTTGTTTACACCCCTAAAAAACTAGAGGGAACTAAGACGAGCTCAGCTCCCCCTAAAAGACTCACCTAAGACTTCAAGGGGGGAAGCTATAGAAAATAGTCCTGTTTAGTGCAGTTACATAAAAAAAAGATAATTGAATTTCTCAAATTTAAATGCAAATCTTGAAAAATTTCTAGTAAAGCTGTGCATCATTAATAGAAATTATTAGATGATAAATGATTTAACATATTTCTTAAATTTCAGTTATCTAGTAAAAACAGGTGCTTCATTTATAAGCATTTAGGACTATCATCTCCTTATTCTGATCTTCAATATGAGTCCATATAACAATGCAGGCCAAGTTGTTAGTAAACAATTAAAATGATCTCTAATACTTTGTTCACCCCTAAAACTACAATTGTCTCCAGATCAAAGCTGTTTCAGCAATGTGTGAATCAGTTTTTGTTGTTGTTGTTTTTTGTGAACTTGTATATATTTACTGAATCAACACTTGTGTTTCAGAAACTGATCTCAAAGGTGGAGTTTTTGGATCTGAGCTACAACCAGCTGTCCTCAGTGGAAAACCTGCAGGTGTGTAACAGCATGAGGAAGAGTGTGTCTAATCTCAGCTGAAAGTCTATCGTTTCTGATGCAATTAACAATTATTTTAATGATTTAATAATAAGGATTTTCCCAATTTGGCCTTTGAACAAATGTGTCACTTAACCTTTTCCCCAGTTCCAACAACCCAATGACGTTCTCATATATAAGACATAAAATCACTTAAAGCACAGAACGAATGAATGAAGCAGAGAAACTGAATCAACAGACTTTCTGATGTAATTAAGTTTTATTGTTTATTTATTGTTAGCTTTGGATTTATTAAAAAAATGAATAAAAACGTGATTATTTGTAAGATGATCAACTAGATGCTTCAGCATTCTTTTTAAAATCACTTAGTCAGACGGTAGACTGCAGTAGAAGCTCTTTGATATTGTGAATGATATATTTAAATTGCACCTTCCCCATACAAGACATATTGTTGTTTTACCATGTGACTTTTTCTTTTAAAAAGTATAATCAGTCTCAATTATATCAGCCCAGAAAACTATGTCTTTTTCTCATAACTTTCTGATTAATGGCTCATTCTGGTGTTGTACAGAGGCATATCTACAGAGTTAAATAACAGACCAGCTCTCAGGCCGAGAATATTCTCACTTTTAGTGACACTTATGCTCGTTTGTCATGGCTGCCTTGTGTATTTTGTGTTTTGAAGCATTGTTTGTGCACTTCCTCAGAAAGAATGCTACATGTTCACAAGCTGCAGTGTGTGAGTAGCTGGTAGGGGCAATGTAGGGAACATTTGGGTCCACAGTGTAGCATGGACAGGATCTGTGTGGTGGTGTGTGAAATCAGTGGACTAATCTGGCTGAGCAAGTCATCAAACGTCCTTGTAAAGGTCAGAGAATTGTGACAGCCCAACCCTCTTTGGGCTCCTGTGGGATTTGATTTTGTTTACGAGTATGTGTGATGTGTTGCAGGCCTTGGTGCTGAAGGCAAATTAGACAGCTGTCCAGGGTTTCCATAAGCTTTAAGGGTCTGCCTTTTCTTGGGTGGAGCCCGCTCCATCTAACCTCTAGGGGCCTGGCTTTTTGTTGTGAATTCCCTCGTGTCTTCCCTTATTTGTTGTAACCGACCCAAAAGTCTGGGCTGTCACAGATGTTTGACATCATTTCCCCTCATCTGCAAAATGAGCAAGACATTAAGCTATAGTGCGCTTGGTTTAGGGGCTTTACGTATATCTATTAAACCACTGTTGTTGTTTTTTGATGCCATGATCTAAAAACGAACCAAACTCTAAGCTCCTCTGTTGGTGCTATGTTTTTAATTTTGTTTATACCCTACAAACTCAGCAACTCTGTTTGCTCCGAGTTCCCTAATGTACCCCCCTAGTGGAATTCCTCAGTACTAAATGTTGCACACAAGCAACTATGTGCACAATTATGCTATGATAGAGGATAAAAGCAGCTACATTCTCAGCCTTACAGGTCACTGCACACTCAGACCCTCTTAAGCTGCCGTAGACTGATCGTTCTGACAGATGCAGTCAAATAAGCACAGCTGATGGTATCTATTTGTTTTGTGTTTGCAGCATCTCTACAACTTGGTCCACGTGGATCTGTCCTATAACAGCCTTCGGGTTCTGGAAGCTGCTCACACTCGTCTGGGGAACATCAAAACCTTGAGTCTGGCTGGTAACCAGCTGGAGCGACTGACCGGCCTCTCCAAGCTCTACTCACTGGTCAACCTGGACCTGAGTCACAACCAGCTGGCCCAGGTAACCCAAACAAGGTTGCCCAGATGTTGTGTAGATGCATGCTGTACAGCAAATCTTTTTTTAATACTTTTCTTTTTTCTTTTTTTACACAATTCAAATTACTTTCAGATCTGTGTTTACATTAACATGAACTAAAATTAAAGAAATTATTCTCAGTTATAATTTATATGAATAATTTAGTGCTGTCACCAGAATTATGACATGCATGTGAATTATGGTCTTTATCTCCACATTTTATAGATATTCTACAACCCTAAAACCTAAATCAAGACTTGTAAATCAAACCCAAGACAAAGAAAGGACAATCTCTTCTGTAAGATTTTGAGATTGATCAGTCAGTGGAGGTTCATGTGGATTTTTGTGATGCTTGTTTCCAGTTGGAGGAAATCAGGAACATCGGGTCTCTACCCTGTCTGGAGAAACTCAACTTATCCAGTAACCCCATGTGCATCATCCCGGACTACAGAACCAAAGTCTTGGCCCAGTTTGGTGACCGTGCAGCAGAGGTACGCCACCAAAACCACTCCAGTAGTCATTTAATCTCACTACTGTTTTTTCTAAGTGCTACTTTAGCTGACGATGAGAGATGTAGTTAACTGCTCAATATACACCGCAATGCTGCTTCTTCAGAGTTGTACCTTTTATAACTATTATACCAGTAATTCTACTCAAATTATAAAAAGAAGTTGTTTAATTTAAATGTTTTCCTGCATTCATCAGGTTTGTCTGGACAGTAAAGTTACAACGGAGAAGGAGCTGGACACAGTGGAAGTGTTGAAAGCCATTCAAAAAGCCAAAGAAGTCAAAGATCGGATGAGTGGTAGCGACAAGAAGGTAAATGCTGTCACGCTGATTAACAGGAGTCAGAGTCACACGGCTGTTTTATCAGCACTGATGCCAGTTAATCTGACATCAGTCTGGATATTCAGATTTTTAGATTGGCTTTATGATGTTATGATTTTAAACGATACATTTTTAATGAGCGCATCCAGTGTAAAAAGCCATTTACAGCTTGTTTTAGGACTAAAGCTGAAACCAAGGCCGTGCTCTCTCCTAGATGTTACTTAAGATCTTGACCTTTTATCTTTGCTGCTGTCAGAGGAAGTGAACTTAAGTTTTGCATTGATGTGACTGAAGAATTTAAATGACGAGGATAAAATCTTGTACTCAAACTGCATCTTTGTTGGATGAATTAACCTTCAATCCTTCTGTAGTGGTTCTAATACTAACCTGATGGAGCACCAATCATAGTTGATCACTAACAAATCTCTTAAGGTCGTCATTAAATCAAATTTGATGTGCAGATGTTTTATATGAATCTGTATTCTGCTTTACATCTCCCAGTGCACTATTATCTGGGCTACCAATAACAATATGTAGATATCCTTAATATTACGAAGCTTATTTCCTGGATATGATCATCATGAATTTCAGGAAAAATGTAGGGAGCAAAATCTTTTAGCAGAAAAGGGAAACCCCCCCCCCCAGAAAAAAAACCCATAAATAAACTTTGTAAATGATGAAAAAGAAATGAGATAAACTGGTAAAGAAAACGAACACAAGCCTTAACATTTAACGCCTCATGTATCATAATTGAAACCTACAGTCTCTGAGACCTATTGCATCAATTTATGGTGAAGACTTTGCTAAAAACCCTGATCTGATCCTTGTCTTCTGCCCCTGGTGGACACTTTTTGCACAACAATAGTTCTGACATATTACACAGAAATAAACCGTACATATATGCAAATGATTTTCCAGATTAATAAAAGTAGAATTTTCTGCCCATTATTTTGTGGATCATGTGTTCAAAGGTTAACAGTAACATCAGCACAATCAGAACATAGTTATGTTTCATCAGCATCATCTGGATATTTGATTTTTTTGGTATAATTATTTGGTGATTATCCACAGCTGGTAGCAGTAGGGAGAAGATATTATAAGAAAACTGTGGGAATTAAACGCTGATCTGATTTGGTGTGTGAGTTTTCTCTGCCTCCCATTGAGGTTCTCCAGCTAAATCAGATCGTATTCAAAGAGTTTACACAAGAATTTCACACGGAACAAATTTTGTTAACTTTTGAGAAAACTTCAGGCTTTGTTGTTGGATTGCTCCTGCAGAGTTTTCTGTCTGATCCACAGAGAGGTCACAGATTAAAACATTGGGATGCTGTAGCTGCATGGATTTAGGTTATTAAAGTTGATGACTATGTGATGAAAGTGGATACCTCCATCAGGGAAAAATAAGCCTTTGATACAGCTGCACTCGTGTTGGAGCTCTGTATCTAGCCTATTGTGGTTTCTGGCCCCAGCTGTTATCAGCACTCCATCTGGTCTTGTTTCTTTTTTAGCACTTCCTGAAACCATGGTAACCATGGCAGGGTATTGGACTGTCACAGGATAGTGGAAGTACCTGGGATGCTTCCTTGTATATCCTTGCCTGAATAAATGCAGGAAAGGCAAATATTGTTTCCGGGCACACTTTCTTCACATCTTCTGAAGAGTGTGTTAATGTCCAAAACTGGGACTAGCATTTGATGAGAGAGAAGGGACCGTTTTACATTTCATCAGGCTGTAATCCCTAAACTTTACATCGATGCTGATAAATCTTGCAAAACAAAGTTTTATATGCCAAACAGAGAGATGTAAAAAACAAAGAAAAACACCAGGAGGAACATTATGAAGTCAATGAGTTACAGACTGCAAATCAGCCACAACACCATTTATTTAATACTGCAGCATCCATGACTGTGTAACAGAAATAATATTGCAGTTGTAACACTTGCTGAGGAAACCAATATTTACTGTAGACTCACTCATTGTCACGTTTCTCAGTGTAGACGGGATGAGGGAGACAATTCTCCCTCAGTAGATCTCCATGCTTCTTTTTCTTTGGTAGTCACAGCTGTTGTAATTTATTAAGTTGCATCACTGCCTCTTTCTGGTTTTACTCATCCACTAAGGTTACCAATGTTGGGAGCGTTCAGTGCAAATAAAGAATCACAAGCTTTGTGGCTGTGCTTCGGCTCATCGTAATGTCTCCATGCACCTCCCAGTATTCATGATTGTGTGGGCTCTGATTGATAAATTAAGGTCCAAGGTGTGAATTTTTGTGGGCCACATTGTCTCTGAACACCTTTTAGAAATTGATTAAAACCTGATTGAATTATTATTGAGGCAGTTTTTAACAGACTGAAATTAGTATAATGCTGCTGCTCCATAGTGTGCACACCAAAGGAGGCGTCTTACACCAATAACACACTGGCTCCTCCAAAACATCCTTTTTTAATTTTGCAGGATACTAAAAATACTGAAAATATATTTGTTTTGCAGTTTTTCTGTTTTATCCACAAATTTAGTTTTGAAGTGAGCTTATGTGTTATTAACAAGACAGAAGCTTGTTCAGTCTACACTCCCCTGCTAGGGTGAAAGGGCTTTATAAAAAATGCATCTCATAATAATAGTTTTCCCTCAGTCACCAAGGGGGTGAATTGAAATATTTAAGCTCGACTTTGTATGGAACTAGAACAGGGACATATGTTTTGTGACTTGTAACTCCAAGTTTGTAACTTATTAATTCTGCTGATCAGTAAATACAAGTACAAATCAGAGAATACAAGTACAAGTAGTTTTGTCCCACATATAGCGTGCAAGTCTAGAACCAATCA
>JAOXYM010000003.1:7868450-7881511 GCA_028567055.1 Leptatherina wallacei
TGCTGAGGTGGCGGAGGCCAGGGGACGCGGTGCACGGGAAGGCTTGGACCCCGGTATAACTGCTTGCAGTTCTAGTTCTATTTGTTATAGTGCCCAATAAGACCAGTAAGAAATGAAAAAAAGGAAAAAACATTTTTTTAAAATGTTTTGGAAATTCTTTTTTGAAAAAAAAAATCACGTTTTTTTTTTCAAAAAATAAAAATCAATTTAAAAATTATGAAACAAAAAAATCATGATATTTTATTGAATCGATTTTTTTCTCCCACCCATAATAATTTCTCACCTCCTTTAGGTTTAGATAGATGTTGTTGTTAGAGTTGTGTTAGGGTGCTTTATAAATAAAGTTGAGTTGAGTTGAGTTTACTCAAGCTTATGTCACTTCCTCAGTGGTTTTTACACTGCAAGTGAACCGAGACCTCTGTTTTCACAAAACCCATGTCAAGAGCCAGCAGTGAAATCCAGCACAAAAACAGGAGGTAATCTATGCACCTTAAGCAATAACAGAAACCAGAGGATGGCACGGATGGAAAAAAAATCCCTAAATGAAGCTATATTATTTACAGCTGGTGTCTCCTGAAACATGCTAATCTGTTGATCTTGCTTTTTAAAAAAGTTCTTCTTGGAACCATAAAGTTATTAAGAGTGTTGCTTGTTTCAGGGATGAAGCTGACAGCCAGTGTTACCAGACTGGAAATGTTAAATTATCGCACCAGGAGCTCAAAATTATTGTAGTTTGAGGAAAATTATTGTACACACTTAATTTGCATCCTGCGGTGGCTCAGGACCACCAGCTGTAAAAACACTATACCAAAGACTGTATGCTTAACTTTAGAGAATCTAAAAGAATGCATGAAAAGAAGCAGCTCATACTGAACAGCACCTCTTACTGAGTGGGCTCCACATGAACCCCAGGCCTGAACCGAGCAGCCCAAAATATCAGTTAATATCACTTAGATGTCGTTTTAACACAGTGAACAAAATTGTGTCATTCTTAAGCTCTTCTGCTTTTCTCCCTTTTCTCTCAGCTGTGTTTGTGAGCCGGGTCAGATTGGTGATGGCCGACGTTGCTATGGCAACCTGATGGCGCGCCTCATTGAGATGGACGCAAGTGGCAGCCAAAGTGAAAATCTGACTGGAACCATCACCCTGTTTGGTACAAACAAACAAAACTCATAAACAATAAAAATGCTGTTATACTCTGCTACCGGGTTTACTCTCGGGTCATAGTTCTCAAATTGTGGTGTACTGCTGGTACTGGTGCTGGTACTCACCCTTCCTCTAGTGGTTACGCTGAAGAATTTTCATATAGGCCTGTCAACCAAATGACAAATTATGCTGCCAGTTTTATGTACAGTATTGCTATGTAACAATTCGGGGTCTGCACATTTCAAAGCCGTTTATTCGTTCATGAAAATGAACTGGATGGGTTTTTTTCCCTTGGCTTTAAAAAAAACATCATATCTGTCTGAATTTTCAGGTTTTTTTCGTTTTTGTTTTTTAATAAACTGCCCCTTTTTGATGTGACCTTTGACCTGTGTTATACAGAGACTGGCTGTCTACAACTGCTGAGTCATAACGGACCCTGGACGGCTTTCTTCCCCCTGCTGAAAACTCCCCTGACTGTAAGTTTTCTGAATATTATGATCTTTAATTTACATCCTGAATGCAGAATACAATTGTTTGTTGTTTATGTTTGTTCATGCCTGAAGCCTACACTTTTGCCTTCTTACTAGCCAAATGTTTGGACACACTTTCCAGTTGCATCTGATGGGAAAGTGTGTCAAAGATTAGCCACTGGAGGAAGCACAGACTATGGTATTGATGTGTGACAAGGATGGATCAGATGGAAAATGAGGCCCATGAGAAGGATGCTGAGGTTGGAAGTACCATGCAGGAGGCCTAGAGGAAGAACAAAGAAGAGATTTATGGATGTAGTGAAAGAAGACATGGTGTGTTGTTAAAGAAGAGGGTGGAGAGGGTTTAGTTAGAGGCAGAGGATCCGCTGTTGTGACCTCGGAAGGGAAAAGAAGATTAGCAACCGTAATAAATTCAAAAGGAAGAGAACTTTTTGGCTGTGCCATGAAGCAGTGTGTGCTGCAGAACCTGACTAATTTCAAGTTCTTACACTTGATTTCTCAGTTGTATTGGCTGAAGAACACATTTGTTGTTTAACTTTATCTCTGCTACTGGTGTCTAATTTTCATAAACTCATTAAAAGCCCCACTACTGATCCTAATGATAGCTATTTCAGCCCCCATCTTGCATCCCGTCTCTTCTCTGAGCTCTCCCCAGCCAGTAAAAGTCAGTCCAATGTTGATCTCTGGCTCTGTCACTTCCTGTCTTTCTTTTCCTCTCGTCTTCACATAATATCTGCTTGGGTAAAGTCAGCCATGGTGCACGTCCAAAACAGTCAATGTGTCAATCACCGGTTGCTAGTGTGGTACATGGTGCTGTATAGCGTCAACATTATTGGATTACTTTCTGCTTTCAATGCCTAATTTTCACTTTCACCCGTGTGAATGTGCTCATTTGGAAATTATTCTAATACCTTTTTTTAGTTTTGTAGGAGAGTGCTCTTGCATAAAATACTTCACACAAAATATAAGCACAGTGAAATGCAGTTTTTATGGTACTAAACTCTGGAGGAAAAATAACCCCTCTTTGCCTTGAACTGAAAGATTGTTATTTTTTCTCCCCACCACTTTTAAAACAGAACAGAAACACAAAGTGGGCTTTAAAAACATGATTTTCCTTTTTCTTTACAGTAAAATGTAGAAAATAATATTAAGTAGTATCAGTGGGATGGTTTGCTCAATGAGTGTATTCATGATTACTGATCTCTGCAGGGGGTCGATGAGGAGTCGGTGTGTAAAAACCACCTGATCCTGGGTCAGCACCTCTACGAAGATCTGCAGGGACGAGACTTAAACCTCCGTGGGGGAGGAAAGCTGAGGGTCAAAGCAAACAAGGTAATGTGTCATGACCAAACCGTTCGCTTGACTAGAAGATAAAGAAAATATGAAGCTGCAAACCTTGTTCTTTACTCTGGTGTAGTCAAGATTATTCACTCGATGATAATAATTTCTTCTTAGACAAGTAAAAGTTGAAGATTTAGTAGCTATAAAACCTAGATGGTAGATTAGGCTGTTTCTTACTTTAACTGTCACAAAGACACATCGTAATTATTTCTTACTGGACTGAAATATGACTGTATTTTAATCTCAACTGAGCTGATTATGAGATATACGCATAAAATAGCCATTTGAATTGTGAGTTATGCTTTTTAAAGAAGAAAAATGCAGTGAAATGTTCTTTTTGCTTCATTTTTTATTGTTTGCTAAATAAGAATAACATCCAGGTAAGAAAATGAAAATTCTAGTATTTATTCCATTATTTCTGTCCCACACAGAGAGTAAAAACACAACAGCGTGGTACTCTATCTATTAAGTATCATTACAGACTCATAACAACCTTTAAAAGAACTACAAAAAAAAGCCACAAAAAGCTAAAATCATTTCCTCTTTATCCACCATCTTTTACAAAAACATCTGTTTTTGATTAGAGATCAAGTATCAATCACTGAATGAAGTTCATCTGTATTTTTTCAGATTAATAACCATCTGATGCATGAATTATTAAAAATCAGGGCTACAATTTTTCACATAAAATATTGTTTTTCTAAAGACATGTACAACAATGCTTTACTTTATTTACAATCTTATTTGATTTTTTAAAATCAATTTTTAGCTATTCTTAATGAATATTATCAAAAATATCACATCATTGATATAATATACATTTATTCTATTAAAATCCGGTTGTATGATTTTATTTTCCTGTTTATCACTGAGGGAAAGTTGGTCACTACAATATATATGTGTGTATATGAAATTTTATAATATATTTACTCCAGTGAGTGACATTGTATTGGATCCCTTTTCTTTATGCCTAATTTGGAGTGTTGATGGTTTAAAAATAAGTAAATCCATTGGTATACCCAGTAATACAACACAATTAAACCCTTTCCAAGTGACTTTAGTAGTTGTTTTTTTTTTTAAGGTGAATTGCAAAGACAGAGAACAGGACTTAAAGGTCTGGAAAAAAAATAAAGAAACCATTGCAGGTTATTCTTAAATTAGTATCTCTGGGTATGAAAAAAAGTACATTTTGAAATATGCTCAACAAATAAACTTGCCTTGCCTTTAAAAACAGTTCAGCACTGACAGAGATTACTTCAAATATGTCATCAAGTAACCTTCAAACTCGGTGACTAACTGAGACTCACAGCAACAGTTAGAAACAGGTTCCTACAGTCCTGACGTAATACAGAGTCAGAAAAAACCTTCATCAGTGAGAAGCAGGCTGAGTTTAGAGGATGCATTAATCCTTTTTACAGCCTACTCTATCAGAGAAACTCCCCCCTATTTTTTTTCATCTTATTACAACCGCAGTTGTTGAATTTTTTAAACAGAAAGAGTGATAAAAAGTTACCATCAGCAATGTAAAAAAACGGTGAACACGCCAAAAACCACAACTTCTGTGATTATAAATAACGATTATTTAACCTAAAACTGATTTCTGAATATTCTTTAGGCAAAACAAAGCGAACAGGGGATTTGTTTTCTTTGAACTGATCGTGTTTTGATTTTCCTTTCCTGTAACGTTATGCTCTGAAAAACAAGAGTTTGATTTGGAAGTTAAGACGCATATCGTCAGCGGTTTACAAAAAATGAGGCAAAGCTGTTCAGTTCATCAATGCTTGCATCTACAAAAGATAAAACCAGAGAAACTGGTCATTTTTCAGTGGTCTCTCTTATTTTTCTCCCGAGCTGCGTGTCCAGTCATTCTGATTTCTTCCCAGGAGACAACCTCATAAGCTACAACAACAAGAAATGATGGCCTTTACACTGTTTCCTGCAATCGGTTCGTGACCACAGAAAAGCAGAGTTTTTATGTTTTTAACAAGCACGACTTCCTGAGATAATTACACATGTGATCTGTAGATAACGAGCGCTGAGTCTAGTCAGCCATTTTTCCCCACCTCGTTTCTGTGAAGCCAGATTTGAGGTCTTTATCATCTTTTTCTCTGAAGCACCACCAAATATCCCCCCGCTATCCCATAAACAATGAAACACAGTTTGTAAATGAAAGTATTAAAGTTCTTCGCACTTGGTTTGATCTGGATTTTACAGACTTTTATGGTGTCGGCTCTAGAGAAAAATTCTGATGCATATATTGGTGAAAAAATGTGTCATACCACTAAAAACCAGCAGCGTGATTAAAAAAGAGAACTTTGCAATTCACCTGTGACGAGTTCTCTCCAAACCCTTCTCAGTATTCATCATCACAACCTCATAACTATTCTCCCCCCACAGTCACAGAGACCTTTACTGGTAAAATCCTCAGTAGATGTGGATTCTCAGTGTACATGTAAGGATACAGGGTCTCGGTGAAGTTGTGTTTGAAGGTGTGTATGTCTGTGTTGGCATCATAATCAAGGAAAGACAACTTTCCCTCATCAAAGTCCAGCTGAACTTTGATCCTCTGCACCGGCTTCCCTTTCGGCAGCTCTTTCTCCGTACCTGAAGCAGAGAACGCTGAGAATTTACCATCGGAGAACAAAATCCTCCATAGCTGAGACTGCAGGCGTCCATTCACTTCCATGTCCTCTCCCAGCAAGCCCAGCTCCCAATCCTTGTTGGTTCCAACGTCCACGCCCCAGCTGTGAGCTCCTGACTTCAACCCCTTAGAGCCGAGGACGGAGCAGGAGAATTTGGTCCTCTCGGGGTTTTTGGGAAGCTGTCGTTTCTCTCCAGACTTCACACCGCTCAGATCTTCAGACAGGATGAGTTCTGGGTCAGCTGTGTTTGGATCCAGAACTACAGGACTGTAATAAACCATTTGCTTCATCATGTTCCAGATGTTGAAGGTCAGGTTGCCCAGGTGTTGGACCACATCTATCAGAGCTCCTGAGACTGGTTCTGGATTGTCCAGAAGGGGGCGCTGCTGGATTTTTCTCACTGTAACCTTGTAGCTGAGCAGGAATGAGATGTCCTCGGCTCTCAGATCCTTCTCTGTGGCTCTGATGGTGTCTGACAGAGCTGCTATGTCTGAGCTCAGAGCATCAATCTTCTCCTTCAGCATCTGACTCTTCAGCTCTTCCTCCTTCCTCAGCGCTGCAACCCTGGCCTTCTCTTCCAGCTGCAGAAACAGATGAAACTTCTTAAACTGCTCGCGGATCTGCTTCTCTGTCTGCTGGGCCTGGACTTTGACGTACTTTATGGTTTGATCGCAGTCACCTTTAACCTGCTCGAAGAGCTGCAGTTTTTCCTGTAAGGGCTTCAGGGCTTTCTGCAGCTCCTCTCTGTGGTCCTGTGCAGCCTCATCGATGGGCCTGAACCTGTGGTCGTTGTGCGCTTTCGAATCCCGACAGATGACACACACTGGCTGCTGGTGATCCAGACAGAAGATTTTTAACTTCTCAGAGTGCAGACTGCAGATATTCTCGGGCCCTGCTGAAGCTCTCCTCTCCTTCTCCAGTAAGAAAGCCTCGGAGAGGTTCTTTAAAGCCAGGTTACGAGGAGGGTCGCTCTTCGATGATTTCCTCTTACAGAAGGGACACTCGAAAGTTGTCTTCCCCCTCCACCATTTCTGCAGACAGACTTTGCAGAAGCTGTGGCTGCATGACAGGACCACAGGGTCTCTGAAGATGTCTTGACAGACCGGACAACAGAGATCTTCCTCTGATCTTGAGGACATTTTGTCCTTTGACGGTGAATGTATCGCACGGGAAGCCTGTTAGTCCAAAAAGTTCTTTGACTGCTACTTTCACTTTTGATTTGTAGCTCTTTCAGATCAGGTTGTGGAGTCTTGCTGCAGCTAGTAGTCAGGTATTCCACTATTAAAGCAATCCCAGTCTTCCCAGTGCTGGCACCTTGAGCTTCCCCGGTCAGTGGATGTCGTATTTCTTTATATGAACCTCGCAGCTCTCCTGAATGTGTATCTGAAGACGGGAACAAGGAGTGATCAACTGTTTCCTGTTTTTCTGCAACTCAGAGAGTGGGCGGGGCTTTCTATGAACATCCCTCCTCACTGTGCAAGTTGTGTAACACTTAGTGTGGCTGGGTGTGTGAGTTTTGTGTTTCCATGACCAACTTTCAGTGTGATAGAATAGATATGATAAATAATCATGATTCATCAGCTTAATACTGACAGGTCTGTCACACATGACATGTTTTTTTTTTTATCTCTGTTAGAAACCCGTTCTTCCACAAAACACTGACAACTGTTTCATCTGCATGCTCGAGTTCTCTATTCACAGGCCACAGTACAAAGGTCACTTTGCATTAAAACCGCGGCTTTTATGCTCACAAGGCTCCTCTTGGCAAAGAAAATTTGCTCGGCACAACCCAGCAACCAGACCATCATTCTGCTTGCTATCACGCTGGACAAGACAAGTTTAGAAAAATTAAAAAGAAAAAAAGCTGCCGCGCTGCGTTAATGTGCAGCCTAAATATGGTGCACGAAATTAAGCAAATTAAATAGATGAATGAATAAATAGATAAATAGATAGATAAATGAATATGGTGCACAAGTATGAGTTGTAATGGGTTAAAACCTCTTGCAGTTTTTTTTGTGTAGCATCACTATTAACAATTTAGTTTTTAAACTACTTATTTCTGTAAAATTCATCTTCTTATTTGTACTAAGATGCCACATATGGTCTGAAATTCTCACCATCAAGTTCTAACGGTGAATTGATGTGTAATCATACAAACTTCTTCATCAAACAGCCCTTGTACAGGGGCCAGCATGACATACAGTACATGTAGAGATCTTTGCACACTCCAGGAAGCAGCAATCCTGACAGGCAGGAGACCAAAATGACGAAGAGAAACTCAGCTAAAAGACTCTACCAGGCATGGCCATCCATCGAACACAGTTCAAACCCCAAGCACTACGGGAATGTAACAGAAACATGAGTACAACACTGTCCACTTTAGAGCTTCTGCTAATTTCTTCACTTCAAGCAAACCACACAAACAAGGTGTCACATGAAAGCAGAGACTCTGCTGATTACAAGATGTCTGCTTCTTCACTGAGGGACAGAAACCCTGACAGCTAGCAGCCACAATCATAAATCATGTTTTATTTCTGTTGTTTTGTGGTCAAAGATTTTATTGTAGCTCCAAAAAACTCTTCCAATGTGTTTTCCTATGACTGTCTTTGTTTGAAATGAATCATGAAGGTCCTTGCTGGTTTCCATGGAGATGAAGGAGGTTTCATAGTGAAGTATTCACTCTTGTTATCTTATACCATCTTGGTAAATTTGCTTCTTTCTGGATTCGTGTGGTGTTTCTAAGGGGAATTTGGGGGCTATCCCTGCATTCTCTGACCATCAATCGAGGTGTCCATCATCAACATGATGGTTTCCTGAGATATTTACCTGTGTAACACCTCTGTTGAAACAATTGTTAAACTGCTCAGGTTTCCTTTTTTAACTTTTACTTTTGCACAGTTCCTCGTCAGACGTTACTTTACTCATTCCTAGATGAACCGGGCTGCTATCCTCTGGTTTACACTGAAAGTAATGTGGTTTTCTTTTAGGAGGAGGTAACAATTTACATTTTCTACTGTGTTCCAGGTTAATTTACTCTGGTCCAGTAACACATATCTTGATCCTGACACTTCTGTAATAATTTAACATGTCTCAGCTTTTATGAAAACAAGATTATACATCCAGCCCTTGTAGTTGTGAAGATATACTTCACTAATTTTGGGTTTGTCATTTTGGACAGAAGCAGGATAAAAAGGCCTCGTCTAGAAAAACTTAAATGAATTCAGATTATTGCAGGAAGTCTGAAACAGGGGACGTAAATGCACATAAACTCACTCATCCTGTTGGTATTTGCAGAGGTTTATCTTGTTGGACAACCCCAGCAAAGTGTACACTGTCATCCAGGCAGACCTCCCAGCAGCCAATGGGATCATCCACATCATTGACCAGCCAATCACTAACACGCTCTCTGAAAGGCCATCTCGTGATGAGCGGGTAAGTTACGTGGACCAGTTGGACAAAGCAGCTTAAGTTCAACATTTAAAGCTCAATCTCTCCATACCTGAGGAACGTATTTAAAGATGTTGCACAAAATCTCTTTAACAGGGCTTCTTAGGTGAAGAAATCTTCTCTTTACTTGTTTTCATTCTTGGCAGAACAGTTTTATTTCTGCTTACGCTTGTTTAGACTGAACTCCATTTAATTTCTTAGTAGAAACATGACTTGAAGTCACTCACTAACAATTGAGTAGAAAGATAAAGAAGAACTAAATAATCTGCTCATTTCCTTCATTTACTGCCCTAAAATCTGTGATGTTGATAGAAGCAGGACGTAAACGTATGGTTTTACCTTTGGTTGGTTGCTGAGGTCTTACTTTGCCAAAGATTGTATCTGTAACCATTGAACTAATTTAAAGAAATTTCTCAAGAATAAACTCAATATAGGGAGAATATCTTAAATCTTTAAACAAAAGACCTTAAGGCCGCTATCTAATTTAATATGTGCTGTGCAATTAGTTTTATGTCTTAGACTCATTTTAGAGTCATTCGAGTCATCTAACCTTAGGGTTCTTTGTACAACTGGACTGAGCATCTGCCACAGTATTCTGTGCATAGTTGTCATTTCATCATTTTCTTTCCTTTGTCAAGTTTGCTGACAAGACGGTCAAAGAGATTCTGACCAAGGATGAAAAATACAACCGCTTCCTGTCTTTGGTTGATGTGAGTATATAATCCTGGCTGATAATGTGCAGAAGTTAGCCTTCAGATAAAACAAAGACTTGTGTGTTTATTACACAACAACCTTGAAGCAGTGTGCATGAGGCTGTAGATAGGAGAGGGAGAGGCAACGTTCAGAAAGCAGGAACACAAAGAAGTGTTACAAACACCTTAAACAGTGTCTCTCCACTCTGATGTAAGGTGATGGCACAAACATGGCCAGGCTTTCATGTTGTGTAAGGCCTTTTTTCTCTCTCCAGTTTTAAACCAAACTCATAACCTCATATTTGAGCATTGTCTAATGAGTCATGAGCCTGAATGGCTTTAAAAGTGAAACGTCTATAGATGACGATAAAGTGGACGCTCCCGCTGACCTGCTTCACTTTCCTGACAACTAAAATCCAACGCTATCAAGTATGTTCAGTAACAGTAAATATCAATAAGCTTTAATGTGTTTTAGCTGCAGTTAATCTCCTATAAAGCCCCAATAAAGAGAAGATGATCTGAGGATTTTTATAGAAGGCAAGCAGGTTTTGAGTTACTTATTCTGTTTTCTTTTTTTATTTAATACGGATCATTTAGCTCCACACTGCAATAAGAGCAGGTCTGCCCATCAATTAAAATTTAACATAATAAGTAAAGAAATTAGTATTTGATGGAATATTCATTTGATGTAAAAATACTTCTTGGCAATAAATCTTTAACTGTAAGAAAGCCTGGTTATTTCCCTTTTTCCATTTATTTATTTCCTTTTGGTGCCACATTTATAAGGAAAATTCATGTCAAACTAAAATCAGCTGTTTGGCATTGGCAGAGTTATTCATTGGTGCAACCCACTACACTTTCCTTCTAATGCCACAAATGTCTAATCCTTACACACATGGCTCCATTCAAAAAAGATAAAAACAGGCTTTCAAACATTATAAGATTAATTACCATGAAGCATTTCTATGACAAAGAAATGATCTAACAAATACTAGTTTTCTTACTTTTTGTGCTAAGTTTATGTCTTTGTCTTGGATCATCAGCTGGTCAGACTGCTTTTTGTTCAGTAATCCCTCTTTTAATTCTTATTTTTCATTCCTACTTTTTTGTGAAATGATTAATTTCAAATAATTTTACTCATTATCCTAATATTAACTCAATTAGCCAACTGGCTTCAAGTCTGCCAGTGATGGTTATTGTTGTAGTAAAAATCAACATTTCCAGATTAGTACAGGCTGAATTCATTCATTCATTTTCTGTACCGCTTAATCCAACTCAGGGTCGCGGGGTGATTAATGCTGAATCTCCTTCTTTAATAAGATGTGTGTTATTTGAACAGAACTGTGGGTCGCCTCCTCCCCTTCATGGACCAGGACCTCTTACTGTGTTCATCCCCACCAACGAGGCTGTGGACCAAGCCAGAGACGGCAGCATCCTGTACATGATGCATGATGTAAGGACGTGTAGTTTTCATTCTCTGAGGAAGTCGGAGGGATTGCTGATGGCTTTTATAACATTCATGCTGCAGCAGCAGATTTACTCCAGCCGCTAAAACCGCGGTTTCCTGTAGATTTAACCAGCCAATCAGTGAGGATGAGAGACTGGGTTTGTAGCTGAAGGCAAATAAATAAAGAGACCCAGAAAGTGTCTTTGATTTATTAACTGGATGGACTTTAATTTAAAAAACGTTTGGCCTTGAATTGACTTAAAATCTCCATTTAAAATGTGGCGTCACATTACGTCATGTTCAACTTCCTGTTGGTTTTCATCTTTTCTGCTTAAACCTGTAGTGCTGATGTGGGTTCTTTCAGGGCAACACACTGAAATTTAACTACAGGTCTTTATTTTGCCTTCAATTTTTCCACACTAAGCTAAGGTATTATATTTTTAACGATGTGTTTATACTTTTTATTTTTCCCAGGCAAAATATAAACTTCAGGAAATGCTGAGGCACCATGTTTTCTCCCAGGCTGCGGTAAGGCTCCAACCCATTCCAATAAGTATGCATTAATATTCATCAGCTCTTTTTAACCCTTTGTGGTCCTGCTCTACCATTTGGTAGAGCAAATTTGCCAGCGATTATCATGAATCTTAGTAAAGAATTGATGAAATAAACCTGCATGAACCCTCTCTACCAATTGGTTTGGGTATGTAATACCAAAAGAAAGTGTTTTTTATCCCGTTGTTGTTTCAAATTTTGCTAAAAAACATTTATTCGTATTTTTCTTGATCAAAAGAAAAAAGAAAATGCAAAGAAACATTTCTCTCTTGCTTTTTTCTTAGTGTGAAAGTTAAAGGGTAAAGCAACACTAAATCATTTTCCAACCTTAAACTTCTGGTTCTGATTCATTTTGACGCCACGCTGATATTCATTCCTGGAGCTGTCGTTGCCCTGCAGCATCCTGAGGCTGAGAAGCGACATAGCACAACCTTTTTTTCGTCCCTGGGCATCACGTCGCATTTTGTTTTATAGCACCGTGTCACACACCAGCTACTGGATATTAACACACTGGCCATTTTAAGTGCGCACCATGGATGATTCAGCAAAGGAACTCAAGAGGACATTATGGGAGCAAGAGAGGAAAAGAAAGAGAAAGTGACAGAGCAAGAGATAATACAAGAGTCAACATCAGACTGACTTGTACTGGTTGGAGAGAGCATAGAGAAGATAGGATGGAGATGGATAATGAATCAGCTGTGGTTAGGGGATTGCCCAAGTTCAGATAGTGATAGTAGCTCACATAGATACCATCACAAATCATTACTCAACATATAAAACATGGTATTTATTAGGGGTGTAAATCACCAGTTTGATCATGATACAATATTATATCCATTCAAGTGATAGCAATTCAACGTTTGCTGATATTTCTAATTCATTCACGATCCGATTTCAATTTGATTTGATTTAAAGGGATACCGTGTATCTTTTGGCCACTAGGGGCGCTAAACCTGTAACTTCCCACAGGCCACACAACAAAGTCACAGAATTAAACAGTCCTCTCTCTTTCTGGCCTCCTCCTTTATTTGGTATTTCTTCATACCCAATCACAGGTTGTAAATTAAGTAGTACTATGTGCTCTCCACTACAGGAAAACTATACAATGTATGTATGTTTTTATCAATGAATGTTTATTAGATTCACCCTTCATTAAAAAAAGAAACCTTTCTGTCCAGCTTTCAGTTTAAAAATGGATTTCTGCCCAGCTTGTCAGAATATTTCTACTATTCTATTCTATTCTATTCTATTCTATTCTATTCTATTCTATTCTATTCTATTCTATTCTATTCTATTCTATTCA
>JAOXYM010000003.1:7919260-7930705 GCA_028567055.1 Leptatherina wallacei
ATATATATATATATAGAGAGAGAGAGAGAGAGGTAAGTATTTACTTCATCCTGTTTTTTGTACTTGATATTATTTGAGATAGTTAATGTAAACTAATATTTGTTTTTGTTTAACTTTCATTACATTTTTTTTTAGGAATAATTTTGTTTACATGTTCAAAATAAATAGAAATTTAAACCAAACATCTAGATATCAAATGTAAATGTTATATATTAAATCTTATTATTAAATTTAGATTTGTATTTAACATTTAGGCTATAATGTTATATTTGACCTATATTATGTGAAATTGATTAATCATTATTTTTTGCCACCCATCATTTACAACAAATGTAGTTAAATTTATACACTGACAAATAAATATGCATCATTTCAGGGCTTTTTCCCAGTGAGATCAAGATCTTACAGAAATACAGAGAGAATGTTTCCCCTGACAACACAGTGACTGATCACAACTCAGGGGCCACAACCTTTTGTCTCCACATTTGATAATGTGAAAGATGAACCAAGAGAAGCAGCAAACACTGAAATCAGTTGATAACCAAGTTAGTGTAAAAGAGAAATATGCAGCTCAGAAGCTCAACATGCTGGACCTTTAAAAATAAGCAGCAGACCTCATTCCAGGAGACATTTCCTTCATCCATCATCACAGTTTCACTTTATGTGTTTAACAGGGAGCAACATCTCCTGGTCTATATGGTGATGGACCGTTCACTGTCTTCGTCCCTCTGAATGAAACCACCAACGTGACAACTGTGAGGACTGCTTGTTAATTACAACATTGATCTATAATCTGTCATCTCATGAGGTTGGGTTGCTGATCTTTGCCTCGTTGGACTACAGATTGATGAATGGAGGAAGAAGGGTCGTCTGGAGGATCTGGTTGGCTACCACATTGTTTCCTGCGAGATTCTGACCGAAAGTGATCTTAAAACCACTGAGCGTGTGGTCTCGATGTCGGGATACACCCTGCACTTCAGTCTGCAGCAGGTAAAACACACACCTGCCATGAAGTCACATTATTGATCTGAGTAACACTATTCATCTGTTCAGCATAGCAGGGATGAATGTAGGTGTACCAACAGAACATGGAGTCATATGTTTACTGTAAAAGGTTCAATCTTTTTTCAACAGGAGTATCAGAAGGAGCTTGTGAACAGTTCATTAAAGGCTCAGTTAGCTTAACCGTTAAGCCCTAGCCATTTTTACAGAAAAAACATAGAAAAAGGCATCTCAGTAAATGAAGTTGGTTTTTTAATAGCATATGATTATAATTTTTTTAGCCCTTTTCAGAGCTGATCGGCCTTTCAGACTTTTATTTAAATATTTACAAAGAAAAATCTAGAACTTAAGTTTTAAGTTCAATTTATAGGTTGAATTTGTAAATTGAGTTTAAATTGAACTCTTTACTGAGCTGAGAGAGGGGAATGTAAATGATCTCATCCAGTCAGCTGTGATGCTCCATCCACTTTTATTAATGTTCCTGGCATTTAAAGTGAGAAATTAGAGACAGCTTTACTGTTATATCTCAAAACGTGGGGCTGTTGCCATGGTGATCGTCCTTGTCTGGGTGGCTGGAGGTCCTATAGCCTTATGGCAACGGCGTGGCCTGCCCTGATCTGGATGGTTCCTGTTTGTGGCGCCCTCTGTGGCCATGGGTGGGCTAGCTCCTCATGTGGACGGATCCCCAAGATATCGTTTCCTCACAGCAGCGTCGAGCCAGATGTTTATTTTTATTAATATTTTTACACCCACATCCAGAAACTAGCGATTTGAGTTCATGTTTGAAAAGAAATGGGAGGGAGGGAGAGTGTGTGGGTCTGTGTAGGTGTGAAAGACATAAGGATCCGGTGTATGTTTTTAAATGGACTTATTCTTGGCTTTGGTGTGTGAAGGTTATCTTTTTTGTATTTTAACATGTATGAATTGTTTTTATGAAGCGCTTTCATGTTGCTCTTTGCACGAAAATAGATTTATAAATAAAGTTTGATTTGATATATTGTAAATAATTTGTCATTGGGTCTCAATCAGGTTCCCCCCACCCCCCCCCCCCACCCCCACCCCCCACCCCCACCCCCCCCATGTAATCACCTCCTGCATGTCTACTCTGGTTCTTCAAACATTTGCAGCTGATTTTTGTCATTTTCCTCAAAGGATGTTTTCCTTCATTAAAGAAACATATTTCTTCCCCGCCTGTCTCTTCCCTCCTCAGGGTTCTGTCTGGGTCAACAACAGATCCAGGATTGTGAAGAGTGATTACACCACAAGTAATGGAGTTATACACCACATTGACACCCTGCTGATGCCTTACAAGCTGCAGGACAAACCGCTCCTTCAGACTAAAACGGTATGTAGCTTACTCAAAATGAATTAAATAATGAATCTGAATAAATAATCAAACTAAACGGGTGGATTTCTCTGTTTTAGATGAACTTCAGTACAGCAGCTGAAGTTTATGGCTACACTCAGTTCTACAAACTCATTAAGGTAAGACCAAAGATGTAGCATCTCCGGTAGCTGCTGCTTCATTTTACATCTTCATTCTGCAACCTGCTTCTTCATCCCTGTCTTGGACGTTGAAAACATAATCTTCTTTATCATGCTTCATGTTTTTCGGTCTTTAAGTTCTCTTTCTCTGCTTAAAGTCAAAAGTAGAAATACCCATGTTTATTTAGCAGGACAGCCACAGTAGTGAACTGACTGATTATAATTGAATATGTGAATGAAACTTAAAAATTGTGCATCATTTTTTAATTTGTGCAGTTTAGTTTCGTGGAGTTTTGTCTTCTCATATCCCAATTCCAGAAAGTTATGATGCTATGTAAAATAGAAATAAAAACAGAATGCACTGATTTATGAATCTCATAAACACATATTTTATTAAATAGAACGTAAGCAACATATCAGATGAGACATTTTACCATTTCATGAAAATTATTAGCTTATTTTAAATCTGATGGCAGGAGCATTTCAGAGAGGACAGAGATTCATCAGTCTGAGACAAACTAGGTCTAGAAGTGGTGGTCCAATTTCAGAAAAATGTTCCCTGTCTTGGTTTTCTTTTTCTTGTCTAACATGACATCTGATTGACTAAGTTTTTGCATGATTTTGTCTCAAAAACTTGTAACTACAGTAAATGTTTTCTGCAAGAGTTCGTGCTGCTACATTGACAGTTCCTGTCTTTTTGAAAGGATGCCGGGTTGCTGCCTGTGCTCGAGATGGCTATTCACCAGCCATTCACCATATTTTGGCCCACCAACAATGTCCTCAACTCCCTGCCAGCTGAAAGGAAGCATTGGCTCGCCAATCCTGACCATCAAGACCAAGTTGCTGCCACAATCAAGGCTCACATCGTACGCAACTCCAGGGTAAGAGGAGGGGAGACAAATTAGAAATATGTTGGTCTTTGATGGGGGTCTTTTCAGACCGGATTCTAAAACATTAAATTACTGATTTTTTCCTACAAAAGTTTTCTTATATTTTTTACATTTCTTCTTAGAATCTTCAGGAATTCTCTTTACTCTAAATTCACTGGAACAAAATATCTGGTCAGAATTATTCTGACGACACTCAGCTCAATATCACTGTCTCACCAGGGGACTCTGGCCCCATACAAAGCTTAAGTTCATGCCTCAATCAAATTAATACCTGGATGTGGCAGAATTTCCTTTAGCTAAATAAAGTTAAACCTGAAATCATTGTCTTTGTAGCCAAAGATTAGTGCCCAACTTCAGTCAGCCTTGTTAAAACCAATGGATCAAGCCAGAAATCTTGGTGTCATTTTGGACTCTGAGCTAAACATCCACATCAAAGCAGTAACCAAATCAACCTTTTAACACCTGAAAGATGTATCTAGAATAACATTTGCTTTGAATAGTCTTAACTACTTCAATGGAGCTTTTAGAGGTGTTTTTAAAAGAAAGACGACTGCAACTAATCACAATGCTGCTGCTCGTGTCCTCTGAAAGACCAAAAAAAGGGAACATATAACTTCGGATCTCAGATCTCTACACTGGCTTCTTGGGAGCCAAAGAATAGTTTTAAAAATTCTGCTTCAAGGCTCTGAATGGTTCTGGTCCAAAATATATCTGATCTGCTGGCATCTCATGAGCCACTGAGACTTCTAAGATCATCTGGCTGCTTTCCATCCCGAGAGATAGTTTTTCTGGAACAAAGTACCAGAAAACCTGAAGTCTAATTCAAACATTAGTTCTGGTCGATTGGGTCCATAAACTTTTATTATACTTTTATTTCACTTTCTTTCTAAATATTTTCTTGCATATGCACATTAACAATGAGAACAATGATGATGTATTTCCCATTGATGGCTGTTTTTATCCCATGTAACTCCCTGTAGTTCTAAGTGTCAAAGTGCTTTATAAATAATGTTGAGTTGAGTTGAGTAGTCTCTTCTTAGTTTCTTTTGATCATGTACACCACATCGGGTAGCCTTATGTATTAAATGTGCTTCATATATTTGACTATAAGTCATAACATTTAGAGTCAGGGATCGGTTAAATGGTTAGTTAAGTTTTGGTTTGCACATATTCTAGATTTGACAAGAATAAGTCTGCTGGAAATTAATTCAAATGCATATAATGTCCTCTGAATAAATGGAACCATGACTCTGTGTGTTTGTCTGTAGCTGACATCTGTCGCTCTACCGATGCCGTCTAAATCCTCATCATTCCGGACCATGCATGGATCCACCATCAAGTTCAGCTGTGACAAAAAACTGGTGGTGAGAAAAAAGCAAACATACACCAAGGCCATTTATACCTGGCTGCATAGTGTTGCCATAGTAACTGGTGTGGTCATATGCCATGAACACCTTTTCTAATATCCAGACTAAAGGAGGAAGCTTGTTTTTGTTGTCCCAATTACTTTATTAGAATCCTTCAAGACATGATAGAGACATAAAGCTCACAGAGGAAAATCTAATTGTGGTGACTGATGAAGTCATGATGACACTAATTTGCCTT
This sequence comes from Leptatherina wallacei, assembly GCA_028567055.1. Lineage (NCBI taxonomy): Eukaryota > Metazoa > Chordata > Actinopteri > Atheriniformes > Atherinidae > Leptatherina > Leptatherina wallacei. Next base: position 7,924,243 of record JAOXYM010000003.1, read on the forward strand.
GTTTTTCCTGCACTAAACAGCAGACTCCACTGAATGTTTGATTTAATTACATTCTCTTTTTTTCTGTAATGCTAAAAATATATCGATTTTTGTGTGTGTTCAGGGAGAAATATTGATTAATGATAATTCAGCCAGGCTGGTGGAGCGCTACATGAGATTCAAAGAGGGCTTGGCGTTTGGCATTGACCAGTTGCTGGAGCCACCTGGCCTGGGAGCATACTGCGACAGCTCGGAGAACAAAACCACACATGTAAGTAGTACATGTAGCGCTACTGGTCATGTCAACACAGCTGCTAGATTCACTGTCCACATGTTCATACTGTCATAACTGGGTGATTTATTTTCTCAAATCTCTGCAACAATGCTAAAGAAAACCACAACAGATGCATTAATAGTAAAGTACTGTAAGTTAGATCACAGTTACTAAGCATGGTCGTCCTCTATTCCCTACCTACATGTTACTAATATAGCATCTGATTGGTTAGTGAGAGTAACGTCATGCGCAGCAGATGTGTAGTGAGGTTTCCTGACTGAAGTTGGCAGTCTAAAGTTTGTTGTTGAACGGTACTCACGGCTCACTGCATGGACGGGCTAGCTTGTCGTTCTGTGCCGAGCCAGAGACCACAACCCAACACAGCAGCATTTCCTGAGATCATTGTGATCGGCTGTACGCTGTATGCTCACCATTCGAAGTTCAGTAAAGTTCCTGCACGGATATTCCTCGTTGTGTGAAGTATTTTCCACCCACGCACATCCAGACAAAGAGGATAATCCACATCAAGAGGTCAAAAGCACAACAGTACTGTAAACCAGGTTGAAATATATCAGAATTATCCTTCCCTTTCACGGGAATCGCTACAGTCGCTGGATTAGAAGTACAGACCCAATCTACTATATAGGAATGCTGAGTGGAATGTAAAGGAAAACAGAATGATACAGTTTGTAAATATGAACCCACATTTTATTCCCAGTAGAACATCAACAACATATCAGAAGTTGAAACTGAGACATTTCACAATTTCATGGAAAATATTAGTTTATTTTGAATTTGAAGAGGTTGATACAGCTACTAGTCCAGTTGTTTTTTTTCTTTTCTTTTCCCAAATAGATAGTTAAATTAAGGTCAGTGTTGGTTTGAAACTGGATTCGAGGCTCCTTTCTTGTCATATTTCAGGGGCGCTGTGGAAGCTGTGTCTTCACTCCCGTCTGTCCCTATAAACATCAGGACACGGTAAGATCTGCTTCCAAACTTAAATCAGAACGTTGGTGTTGCACATAAACTATGATGGACTTGAATTTCCTTTCTGCTTTCATGCAGGGGAAGACGGAGCGTTGTTACAGATATCGCTCCAGGTTTAGAGGCAGCTACAGACGGTGGTATGATGACCTGGATGACCCCTTTAGTCGGAAGAGCTGTCAGAGAATTTGTCAGTTTCCTTCGTGGGTGCAGAAGTGCTGCAAAAACCACTACGGCAGAGATTGTCAGGGTCAGGAATTAAAATTTCTGGTTAGATTTTCTTTTTACGTGCGTGTTTTATTGAAATTGGGAGTTAGACGGCACTGTGTTCTGACTCCATCCTTTCTTCATGTGCTTTAGTGTGCCCAGGTGGTGTTGAAGCCCCCTGTGGCGAACACGGCAGTTGTGATGATGGCATTCGTGGTTCAGGATCCTGTAGGTGCAACAAAGGATTCAAAGGAAAAGCCTGTGAATTGTGTGCCAGTGGTTACTACGGCACCACCTGCACAGGTACATCAGAGACAAACACACAATAACCACAAACAGAATCGAAACAGAAAATAAAATACAAGAAATACATTCCTGAAGAAATTCTGCCAATGCATCTACTGCCTGCTGAGATACTTACTTTGATAGACACACCTAAAAAACACCCAGAAATGTGTTATACAAAGTGCTGGTTATACGAGTAGCCATGTTTACATCCACAAATTTTCTTTCATTCTGATCAGACCTATGCTGTTTACACAAACCCTGAAAAACGTATTCTGATTGTGACGTGTGTTTCCATGCATCACACGTTTGAACAGAATAAATCCTTTTAAGATGAGCAGAATTGTTGGAGGGGGTTGCTGGTTTGGGCTCAGGAGGGGTTTGAAACAGTGGCCTTTCTGTGTGGAGTTTGCATGTTCTCCCCGTGTATGCGTGGGTTCTCACCAGGTACTCCGGCTTCTTCCCACTGTCCAAAGACATGTTAGCTTAATTGGTCACTCTAAATCCTCCCTAGGAGTGAGTGTGTGTGTGACTGGTTGTCTGTCTCTCTGTGTTGGCCCTGCGATGGACTGGCGACCTATTCAGGTCGTACCCTGCCTCTCGCCTGATAATTGCTGGGATAGGCTCCAGCCCACCCGCAACCCTGAACTGGACTAAGTGGTACAGAAAATGAATGAATGAATGTCCGAATTGTCTGTCTTTTTAGAAGCAGTAGAAGGAGAAGAAACGGTGACTTCTGATGTAAATAAACCATCTTGCTGTTTTCAGTTTCCTCCCCCCTCACTTATTTTAAATCATATTCAAATCTCTTTTTGGTGATAAATCTTATACTGCCTGTTTATTTCCCTTTTTTAAATGGGGCAACATTTGTAAGGAAAATGCATTTGTGGGATGAGCAGCAGAGTTGAAAATGTTGGTTGCACCTAAGAAAAACTTGCCCATTTATCTCTAACAATACCAAACAGCTTATTCTGCTATTGACATCCTACTTTTTTTAGGCACTCAGTTGACCTACATGTCCTGATCCCTAAACATTTCCTCCTCATTCTCTTGATGGATCATATGTTTTCCCTCCATATGGATTAAATATAATCCTACCAGCACAGTTTTGGATGTGATCTATATGTGATCTGTCCAACGTGGTGTTTCAGTGGTCAGATGTTAAGATCTCTTTCAGCCACATGCCAAGAGTTCACGACCACAAATGATGATGGGTGCATTTATTGTTTTTGAATCACCACAACATGTATGCTTCACTGCAGATCCAGCTCCAGAAAGCTTGTTGATACCTGGAGTCAACTCAAGATGCTTAAACTGTTTCATTTAGGGCAGCAGCTCCCTCCCACCTGCAGGGGGAGCTCCATCATTTTATGGCAGAGAGGATATTTCAAAAGCACGATCATAAACAGGTCATTCAGATCTATTTAAAAACACACAGGGAGGTGATTTTGGCAACAAAACAAAGGATTAATGAGTTCAGTAAGGTGGAAATAAACAGGATTTTGGAACATGTTACCCCCCTCCACCTCCACTGAAAATCTTGTATTTTTGTTACTCCTTAAAAAACAACCTAAAGCCAGCAAAGAATCTCACCCCATCAGCTCTCCAGCAGTCTGTCACCATAGCAACGCTGCACACTCGCCATGCTTGGATGTGCATGAAGCTTTCGACAAACCCGCCAGCTGTCTTCACCCAGCAGACCGAGTTAAAAACACGAAACAGCTGCAGATTGTCTGTTTTTGTTTCACAGTTTCCTTTGAAACAGTTCCCTCTGTGTTTCCCAGTGGGGAAGTGCAGGTGTCTCCGCTGTGGAGAAGTAGGCTGTTGTACAAGAAAAACACTCGGTCACGTTTGCTTTTAACCACTAAACTGTACTTTGGGAGTAGTAATTAACTCCCCCTTCTTTAGGTCTACTGGATGTTCCTCACCGCGATGTCAAAGCTTCTAAACAAATCACCAGACCATCTTGTATCTGCAGGAATCCTGGATGTCTGAAATAACACCTAACCTCACGCCTTCGCTAGATCGGAAAATGTGTGAAATAATGTTTCTGTCTCTCAGCCTGCAACTGTAGGGAGGGGAGGTGCGATGAAGGCATTGAAGGTTCTGGATGTGTCTGTAAGCCGGGCTGGGAAGGTGATCGCTGCGAGAGAAAGATAGGTGAGTATTCCTGCTGAATATAGGTATGACTTCCATACCTGAGCTCTGAACTCACTGCCTCGTACTGAAGACTTTTTAGACGCATTGCACTTCAGACGTAGACAATTCAGAATCAATGTACTGATGTTAAAAAAAAAGAGATTATTTAACATTTAATTCATAACAGAATTTTGAGGATGGTAGAGGGGGGAACTCACACATGTAGGAATGCAGCACTTGGACAGTCTGTAGCGTGCACATAACGAAATCCATGGCTAACTGGTACCTTCTGCATTAAAAGCCAGCGTGTTGAAGAACTTCAGCTTCTGTGGTTGGCGTTGTTTGTTTGGAAAGTCCGGTTCGTCTGGGGAGATGTGAACGTGCACACGCGCTCTGATGCGGATCAAAGAAGTGAACAATGTAGTGATGTGCAACACCGTAACACTCCAAGCTAAACTCATACAGCTATTCATTGTAGCATTTACTACAATAATAAATATTTCCTAACCATATTTATTATTGTACATAACAAAAATGGATGCCTTGGCTTTAAAAATGACGGGAAACTCCTGTTGTTTGAACATTAACACAAAAACCTAAACCGAGCAGACTGAAGAGAATCCTTTTCCTAAGTTTCAGCATCAATCTACACAGCTCCACATTTTCTCCCTCTATATAGAATGCGCACAGACGTCGCCCCGCACAGAACGGTGGGATTGATTCACTATTTTAGGGGAACCGACTCTCATCTTTTTAGTCTTTGTTTTATTTATTCTAGTAATTCATCTTCATTACAGTTACTTTCCGCTGTATTCCAGTTAGTGGCCAACCACATGTTTTTCCCAAATTACTGAAATATTTGTTTTCTACCATGCAAATTAATTTTAGAACATAAAAAGCTGGTATCGGAGATATCGATGTTTCAGTATTGGTCCATACATCACAAGAACTCTGGTCTACCTACAAACATAGCTCTCAGTGTGCTTCAAGTAAACCAAATATGAGACTTGGACTACAATGCAAAGGGAATTGTGGGTAAACACAATCAAAACCTACACTTGTGTCGGACAAGGTTCCTCTGGCAAGGTTCCGATTGAAAGATGGTCAACCTAGGATACTTTGGATAAGGTAAAAACAGAAATTGTCCTGCATTAACCAAAAGACGAGCAAGATTTTATTTGTCCTGATAATTATGAGAAACTATGTTACATGTTTCCACTAGAAAAGTAGTAGTAGCCAAGCCGTCACACTGGGGAAAAATGCATCAAAAATCTTTTTTACAATCGAATCGCGGCCATCTGAACTATGATCAAAATGTGAGGCACCTAAACATTCCCAACTCTACTGAAGATGTAGATCCACTTCCAAAAAAGTTGGAACACTGTAAAATATAAATAAACACAATATAATGATTAGCAAATCTAATAAATCTGTGTTTTATTCCAATAGAATGTACATCATATCAGATGTTGAACCTGAGACATTTTACCATTTCATGAAAAATATGAGCTCATTCTGAATTTGATGGCAGCAACACATCTCTAAAAAGTAGTTCCAGGGTGATGTTTAGCATTGTTTAGCATCCCCTCTTCTTTTACCAAATGTCTGTAAATGTCTGGGAAGTGAGGAGACCATTTGCTGGAGTTTTAAGAAAGAAATGTCCCATTCTGGTCTGAAGGAGGATTCTAGCTGCTCAAGAGTCCTGGAGTTTGTTCAATGTTTTAAATATGGAAGTGTTATATTTGTGACAGTCATTCATGCAAAGCTTTTAACAGCAACACATATTTTTAAACTGTAATTACAGCAACTCTGAAGTGTGTGTTGTTGTCCCATTGCAGATTAAAGAACATTTTCTGAAGTTGAAATCAACTTATATTATGTGTTCTTTTTTTCTTATTCATTGAAAATATATGTTGCTGATCATCATATCAATCACATTTTTCCAGGCTCAATCCCGGAGGAGTGCCGGCAGTGCCACGTTCAGGCCCGCTGTGTTCCAGGTACTGGTTGTCTGTGTGCAGCTGGATTTGAAGGCAACGGCACGTTCTGCAGTCCAGCTCCACGTGAGTGTTGTTCAGCCAGAAATGCTGAATCACTGCATCCTGATTGTAATTCTTAAAGGAACTGAAGCAGCAGATTTATAACCAAGCCAACCAATGTCTGGTAACTTCATTGTTAAAAACAAATAACTTTTAAAATCTAATTACACATTGCTCTGTAACCACAGAGATGCAGGAAACAGAATATAAAGCTCTAAGCTTCTACTGATAACATTTTCAGCTGATGGCCTGCTGCATGTTAGATCACCCTGACCCAGCTATGGCTCAAATAAACAACTCCACGCTTCCTCTTCAAAGGAAGAAAACTGCTGTGATGGTGTTTGAGTCTGGACCAAGCTTGGCTGTTATTTCCTTTCTTCATGCTCAGTGTGGCAGAAACAAGAACACCAGAAAAAAAGTGATTTTGAAATCTATCTTTTATTTAATTTCACTATGAATCCCAGGCATTTGTTAACATCCATTTTTAGATAGATAGATAGATAGATAGATAGATAGATAGATAGATAGATAGATAGATAGATAGATAGATAGATAG
>JAOXYM010000003.1:8067026-8087734 GCA_028567055.1 Leptatherina wallacei
CACACACACACACACACACACACACACACACACACACACACACACACACACACACACACACACACACACACACGATTCTGTCAGCGGACAGAGAGCGCGCGTCAGAAAACACGTCAACCAGCAGAAAAATTAGACAAAATAGTTTTTTTAAAACTCTCCCAGAGAGGTGAAGATGGAGACGCTCGCGGTCCAGCGAGGAGCAGCTGGAGGATTTCTCCTCGCACGGCTAAACTACCGTCATTTTAGGAATTTGAGTCATATTGCTGCTTAAAATGGATCCAATATTCTTTGTGGGTTTTATTAACATCAACACGTTTTCTATTCTATACTCTAGAGCTGTGTCGTGTTGGATTTTGTCATTTCTAAATAACCTATTAGCCACTGATGAACTTCTGGGGGAGACCTGAGCTGGGTCAGGTCAAAACGTGCCTCTCGTCCAGCTTTCCTGCTTCATTTTGCTCAGACAGTGAAAAACTGTCTGACAACCAATTAATTCCAGTTTCTGTGATTCTCATCAGTGTCGTTCTTCTCTGTAAGGGATGTCTAATATGCGCCGCTCTTAATTTAAAAACCAACACACAACACGGTGTACACCTCCAGTGAGGTGTGAGTCTATTCTAACTACAGCAGCTCTAATCCAAGTCCCCCCCAATGTATATGATCCTGACTTCACATCTGTAAGGCTGAATCCAGCTGCCCTTGGATGGAAACTAGTTTCAGGCGCTTGTCTACATGATCTCATTCTCTTGGTCAACACCATGAGACAGATGGAGCAGTAAATCTAAACCTGGTCAGTTTAACTTCACACCCTCTTCACCACATCTCTGAATAGACATCATCATCACTCATTACTCTTGAAAAAGACCTTCAGTCAAAAGATCCATTCCTGATCCAGAAGGGACACGCCTGCCCCTTTTTTCAGGCCATTTTTAGTTTCTTTCAAGGATTTGGCTCAAATAGTGTTTACCCAGTTTAACCTGAGGGGGAACAGATTCTGGCTCACCTTGTCTCTCAATCTTGGCCTTGCCGATGGGAATGGTGAAGTCTTTGGACTGTGCCTCATCCGACATCTCAAAGGGAACACCGTACATCAACTCGTTCTCCAGGAAAACAACTGAAACGAACACATTCATTTTCAATGTCCAACATTTCTATGACTACAGGCTGATGGAGCCTCTCATTGGTGGGTGTTGTAGCTATCTGCTCTGCATATTCTTTTAATTATGAACAGATTCTGTTTTGGACTCTTATGCAGTTGCCACAGGATTTAAAGCCAACATGAGCTAACATGGATCAGGTTTTAAACAATGAAACAGTCTTGGTAACTTATTCTTTATAATAAAAAACAGAGGAGTTTTCCTTATTCAGTTCCGTTTTAAAACTGGTTTCAAAATGTGTATTGGTTGGATCTTTGTCCTTTGAGATGTCTCACCGGGGTTATCGTCTCTGATGGCTGATTTCAGAAGACCTCTGGCATCTTCTGCGTTCCAGGGACTTACAACCTTCAGACCTGGACAGTGAGCATACCTGCAGACAACAACCACACTGACATCAGCTCTATTGTCAGAAGTAACTAGTTTTAATTGGGTGTAAATAAATAAACTTACCATGCAGCGAAGCACTGCGAGTGCTGTGCAGCAACTCCTGCCGAGGCTCCGTTGGGTCCTCTGAAGACGATGGGGACCGACTGCAGTCCAGCTGACATGTAATAGGTTTTTGCTGCAGAGTTGATGACCTGGTCGATGGCTTGCATGGAGAAGTTAAAGGTCATGAACTCACAGATGGGCCTCAGGCCGGCCTGATGGGATCAAATATTCCGATTAGATTCAATTTCTTATGAGCAACCAGATGCCCGAATGGTGGCAGTATACCGGTTCAAACAACGTTATGCAGACGCACTTGTAACTATTATATAGTTCATTGGGACTGACTCTTTGGTTTATAAAACATGGCAGAAAAAGTAAAAAACGTGTCACCAGCACTTTAAGATCCAAACGGCTGACAACAAATAAACCTGGAGTTATGATGGTGCTGTGAGTGAACCTGAACTCACCATGGCAGCTCCCACCGCGATGCCAGCAAAGCCCATCTACATCAGAGAGACACAACGTAAACTGAGGAAAGTTTGTCTGGAGGAACGTTGTTAAATCACACAACACTGACACACAAATGTTCAGGTACGTAGAAAACAAATAACATGGTGAATCTCACCTCTGAGATCGGAGTGTCGATGATGCGGTTGTCTCCATACTTCTTCCACAGACCCCTGCTCACCTGCACACACACATACAGTAGATTATATTACAATGAGTGCCCAACCTTTGTATGTGTCAAATTCAAGGATTGTGTCCATTAAAATGAAAAAATAATTCAACTTCTTATTCAGGGTTGAAGCAATAAACTATACAAAACTATTTGTTGCAAAGTTGGAACTTGAAAATATGAAACCCGATGAGGTGGGATTTCAGAGTTTAGAGAACATGAAAGGAAACCCTTTGGTCAGTATGCAGAAAAGAAACATCCGCAAAACAATCACCCTAAATTACCAAATTACCCATTATGTGATAGTTTCATTTCTCTTTTAACTATCAAAACATGTACTGCACAGAATCTGCACCTAAGCACATCAAACTGCCTTTATGATGCTAGTTTACCGCATTTTCCTGAGCATCTACTGACCTTGTAGGCTCCGTCATACTGAGCCACCTCCTCCCCCATCAGGAACACCCGCTCATCCCTCTCCAGCTCCTCATCCATCGCCTGGTTCAGGGCATCACGGACCGTCACCTGACAACAGCAGCACAGCGATCAGGACAAAAGCACCAACTTCAGTCCCACATTATAATGTCTATTTAGCAAACATCTGCACTTAACTGTAAAAGAAAAAAAATCAATAATGTGCATCCTGTGAGGTTAAAAGTATTTCCGTCCTATTTTAATGTATAAGTCATAAGGAAAGCTTAAGCCACGCTCTAGTTTTGTCTCAAAAAGAATAAAAAAGACATAAATCTGTCACAATTTAGGAACACAGTGTTACTGTAAACAGACATTTATTACACAAGTATGTCTGCCAACATAATATAAAAAACTCAAGAAGAGAACAAATACATTTTAATAAAAATAAAACACAATTTCAGGACATTAACTTCATAATTAAAAGTTTTTACTACTGAAAGAACATTCAAATATATAAAATATTCAAAAACAATTTCTTCTTTTACAATACACACAAATTCCTTTCATACAGTTTTTGTTCTGAAACATGTAAGACATATTTAATAACAAGTAGCTTCAGAGTTTAATTTAGGATTATTTTCTCGTCTGTTTCACATTACTGATTAAATTCTTCATATGCTGAGAGTTCATATACACAAGCAACTTTTCTTTTTCCGTCTTCATTGATTTTACATGTGATTCTATCAAGTAACTGGATTATTTGGTAAGAAAGAGGACAAACCGTGTAAATGGAGATTAGAGGTTAGATATTTTCTCTGTTTTAGACACCATAGAAGCTGGTTGACAGTGGTTATACCTCAACAGCGTTCAGCATCTTTCACCATGCTGGGACATGCTGTGACAACCCGCATCTAAACCCTGTGACCTCCACAACTTTACATGAGAATTCACCAGCGAAACTGCTAAATGAAACTGCAAAACACTTTCTATTTTAAATAAATAGGAGTTACACGTAAGGACATGCAGCAAGCATCGCTCCATAAGCTAGCCTGTTAGTTGCTAACACTGACCTGCACGGCGGCCGGAGTGCTCCTGTGAAACGTCCGCCGTCCCAGAACCAACACGGCATTCTGCAGAGAGACAGACAAACTTACTGGCACTAGTTGTCAATGAAAATTAAATCATGTTAAAGAAGTTATTTGAAAGGTTTTAGTACCTTTCCTGAGCGGAGAAAGCATCTCAGGGACGTCGCCATCTTTACCCTGTCCTCTGCCGGAGAGAAGGCTGGACCTCTAATGAGGTCATAAGATTCAACCAATAGAAACTCCAGGACTCACGCCGGACGGAATATGTAATAATACTGAGCCAATCAGAGCAATTAAACAGCGAAGGAGGCGGGACAATCCTTTAGAATGGAAAGGAAATCCAAGGACACCAAACTGCGTTATCGTTGTATGGAAGACCATTCAGGCCAAAATAATGATAATAATAATAATAATAAAAGAAACAAAAAAACCAAACAACAAATGTAAATACTAAGAATGAATCAACATATAATTGAATTATTGAGACACAAAATGAGAAGCACTGCACATATCTGTGTCATTAGAAAGAAAAACGTTTACATGCATCTTACAAAACTGTGTTACATCTCTAGCTGTGTCCCAAATCAGGGTCTGCAAACTTAAAAGTGCAATTTGCAGGTTAAATATTCTGCAATAAACAGTTTTTGACTGTTTTTAACTTGTTTGAGGAACACAGTAGCATAAATAAAAGGTTTAAACAAATTTTTTAAATAAAATGACACCAAATTTAGTTAATCTTAATTTACTGCTTCTACACAACAACACTCTTTGGACAATTTTTTAACAAAAATAGTTTACCATCACCGAGTATGAAAGTGGAGTGAATTAATTATGGATTCACTGTAAAGGGGTGCCTTAAAAAATGTTATAGGCTATAAGTGTAATCCATTATTAATATTATTATCAGCAAATGTCATCCAACCTCTGAAATAAAGCAATGTGATAAAAAAAGATTGCACAAAAAAATCCTCCACAATGATATGCAAAACTTGTTATATAGCCAATAATTACTTCAACCTGTTGCTCCTAAATATGGTTTTATAAGCTTTTGAATTGTGGGATGGACTTCTGCAGTTTGACTTAATTTTTAACTAAATGTTAACATAGTGCATTATATCACATGTTGGTGTGCCCTTTTTAACTCATTTTAGGAACTGCTGAAGACAAAATATTTTACAATTATATCAAGATATGCTAAACTTTACCACTGGACGGCGTAAATCCATTCTCGCATGGTGCATTCAGGAGCACAAACTCAAATATTTGTTTCGAGGGGTAAGTCATATAGCAAGTTAATGGCAATGCTAAATTTAGCAAATGAATAACAGGAACTGTATGAAACACATGAACATAGCCACTGTGACGTCAACGTCTAGTTTGTGTACTCATGTTTTGGTGAGATCATGTTGACAAAAAGTAGTACATTTTACTGGGAATAGCAAAGATTGTTTAACTTGTCCCAGATGAGATGACCTGCTGCCATTTTTCAAGTTAACTGGTTAAAACAACATTGGACAGAAAACAGCATTGCTCTGCCAAATATGAATTTATTGTATATAAAAAAAAAGGACATGCAATAGATTATATTTAATGCATCACTTTGTTTTTATTTAGACATTTAGACGCCATATTTCATGGTGCGTTCAGGTACAATTGTCAAAAGCATGTGCAATAAAAACAGCTCACACCATTTCTCTGAACCACTTTTAATAAAGTATTTATTTAGTTGAAACCATCATTTTTAATTGAAGGTAGATGAAGATGAGGATTCTTCTGCAGCTGAACTCAACTGCAAACCTGATGATTAGAGTGTTTTTTCCCCACACCAACATGCTTCATTGCTGCCTCTGGAATAGTTTATTCTGCAGATGAACAGAAACACTCATTTGGACCAGTCCTCCACCCTTCTAAAGTGCAGCACACAGACATTCTGATACAACTCAATGATTATTCATGATCACATGAGACCATATTGCACTGATTAACAAAGATACGCGAGAGCTGCAACTTGGTTTTTTCTGATCAAACCTCAGACTCGGACAGGATTCACAATAAAATGTTTTCCAGCTTCGGCTCCATCTGCAAACACTTCAGCTCACAGAATGTCAGGAAATCCAAACAGTGTATTTCTGGAAATGTTCAACGATTCCTTCCAGCCTCTTTGTCCTGTTCATGTTTGAAATTCGAATATTCAGGCTTGATTGAGTAAGGACGTCATGACAACAGTATCCTCCGCTACAGATAAAGCTCCACAAAAACTGCTAAATTAATCAGAGTTGTTTTGTATGCAAAGATTTAGAAGACTGATTCCACAGTCAAGTACTGGATTGCAAAAACTGGAGATTTGGAGCATGAGCAGAAGATAAACTCTTTAAATTTTGGTTCAGATCACAGAGGATTGTCACCTTTGCCGAACCTGCTTTATATTCCCAGCGTTCAAATTTGGCTTTTTTTCTTTCTTTATATTACAGCAAACTGAATATTCTTGGGTTGGTGAAACAATAGTACAAAGCAGAAGAAAGTTACCACGGTGATATCACTCGCTGCTTTGCAAACTCATGTTCCATCGGTCTTTGTGGACCAGAAGTTACAAGCAAGTGGGATTTGGACTCAGAAATATCATAAATTGCAAAATCCCATGAGGTGTAGTTCATCAATCATAACTTAATGCCCCCCTGAATCGACTAGTTTACTCTATTTTCCCAGATTTCGGTACAAAACCCTGCTGGACTTTTTACAGAAAGCAGTTTTAAAGGCACTTCTGCATTAGCTTAGTATTTTAAACTGAAACTACATATCTCTCCCCACTTAATTCTTTTCCAAATGTTATCAAAAAGGTTAATATTAAAAAAGTTTGTTTCTTTGTATATGCTCCAGCTCTCCTGCATGAAATCCAGATTTTTTGCATACTTTTCCTTTCAAACAACAATCAGTTATTACTTCCTGACATTTTACAAAACAAGCTGTGAGTTGAAGTGTCGGCATCACCCACCACCAGAGCTTCATAAAGAAATGTTTTGTATGTATAATGTCACATGCAATTAAACAAAAACAAATTTCCCCAAAACCAAAAACATTCATGTTTCTAAAAGGCACAAATATCCACATGGCACAGTAAAATATACAACTATGGAACAAAAACATAAAAAACAAGTTATTGAAAAGGAATATATTACTGCGTCTGAAATTAACCGTTTGTGTCTGTTAATGATGGTAAATTAAATTGTGAGGAGATTTAAACACTAATTTTTATGGTCAGTTGTCATTAATCAATATATTACTGAAAAGTTTAAATTGCTGTGGTTGTTTATAATTTTGTTTTACAAAAGGAGTGGAAAAAAGGTCTGACATTTGAACTCCGAAATAAGTTTTTATAGAAATGGACTGAAACTGATGGCAGCCAGACTGGAAGGAAAGTAAAAAATAAAATGATTTCAAAATGGCTCTGCAATGCCAGAATTTACAAACTTTAAACCCAGTAGTTTGCATTTTTTATCAATGAAAAGAGCAGAAATTTAAAGCTTTATCTAAATCTAAAGAAGATAAATGCTATCTTAAAAAGACACAGCAATTTCTTTTTCCATCCCAAATTGTGTGTTAATTAGGGTCAGGCTTATATTCCGTCTAATCCATACAGATGGTTGGTGTGTTTAGCCCAGTTATAACCACACTGCTGGTTAAAGAAAAGAGTCATCAGCTGCCGAGGGCAGGAGATAAAAGTGGCACGTCGGAATTAATTAAAAGGTACAATTGAAAGTTTGCTCACTTTTGGGAGATTAAGAAAAATCAGGAAGGAATCATGACAGGGAAGCCAACAGCTTATGAAATGAGCAAATCTTTTTCATTTAAAATAAACAGATTTTGCACTTTTGTGGCAGTTGTTTGTTGTTATTCACTTAATCTAAGAGTGCTGCTCAGATAATTGTATGCATGGTGGCATGCCGAACGGTTCTGACTAACTAGCTATGACTAAGCTATGTCTAATCCCAAAATATCATCAGGCAGACATTGCAGACATTTCCCTGCTGCAACACACCTGATTCAAATAAATGGGTCATTAAGAGGCTTGTGCGGAACGTTACACCACTTTATTTGAATCAGGTGTGTTATATAGCCAGGAAACATCTAAAACCTCCAGGACACTGGCCAAAGAGGTTCAGAGTTGTGATCGCTGGATTAGAGAGTATGTACAGGACTGGGAGACGCCTACAGTCAGCTGGTCTTCTACCTACAAGCAGGGGGATGCCTGATAGACACAGCTGAGGGAACGAACATCTCATTCATAATATTGAATCACAACACAGCTGATCTGTTCTCTGTTGTTTAAAGAGCACATAAACATCCCAACCCTCCAGGAGTCTTTCATCTTTGTAATAAATCCTATTTGGTGATGTTCTGTTTTAATCTCCTTCTGCAGCATACGGTGAAATTGTCACTTTTGGTTAATTTCAGACCCAGAATACAATCAAAGCGAAGTTACTCTGATGTGAAACACAGATTGTTATCAAGTACAGAAAGGCCATTATATCCAGCGGAGAGCAGCTGTGTTTTTCAACTAAACTAATTAAAGATTTGCATCCCCTGAGTCCCGACAGCTTCCCTCTCCAGTCAGAAAGGGGGGAGGACATTCACACAGATCCTTTACATCCCTTCATCCAGGCTTCGGTTCAACTGTAGTGCAGATTTAAGCAAAACTTCATAACAAGTGTTTTCCATCCAAAACGTGAATTTTGTCAGGTTGATGGAGTTTATTCTCCAATCGGTGGATGAAACAAGACGTGGTTAAAGCTCGGGTTAAACCTCAGCTGTGTTCACTTGAGGAAAGACCACAGAAGTTTCCTGATTAGTTCAATCACACACTTTATATGAATTATAATCTATTTAAGTATTTTTAAAATGCACTTTGTCATATTTTGCATTTTATGAATGAATTGTCTTTGTGTTAGTTTATAGTTCCACTCAGTTTTTTCTTATGTGCAAACAAACTGGTGGATGATTATTTGTCGTCATCTGTAGCTTTGTGTTTAGCTGCTTTGTAGAATTATGTGCTGCTCATGATTTTATCTCATGCAAACTGTTCGCTCAGATCCTTTCTGGAGACTAGATTGAAGAATTCAGATATTTCTTCATGTTCTTAATGAAGATAAATGCAATACAGAGGAAAAGACCCAGCAACAGGTGCGTTTCCACCTTTGCCTAAGGTTAGTGCTGCTTTGACACACATGCTGAAACAAAAGACTCTTTCTTGGAGTCAAATGTCTGTAGTTTGGATCTTATTTTCTCAAAACAAGTCAAAATAATCTGCAGTTCCATAGGATGCCATGCAAATCAACTTTGAAGTCCTTGGAGCAGGTTTCATTCTTTTGCTTCTAGTGCAACAACCTGCTGCAGTTTTCTTGTTTCAACAACAGAAACTTAAACTTATTCTATAATTATTCAAAGTACAGGATATTTAGAACTTAATTACAGGCAGAAATAACTCACTGAGGCAGTTTTTTTTTGTTTTGCATTGCAGCTTCTGGGAAAACCTCCCCAGAGCCTGCATGCTACATGTCAAAAGGTCAAAGATGATTTTAAAAAAAAAAAAAAAAGAGGAGAAGATTAAGTTTAGGCTGGTTTTCCTGCTGTTCTGGAACCAGGACCAATTTCAACGCATTGGCACCGTCAAAGCTCTGACCTTAAAGTCCTGGATCCAGGTATTCCAACTTTATCCATCAATTGAAATCAAGGATCCCCAGCGGGCGAAGAATTTCTTGTTCCTTGTGTTCAACTGCATCTTTTACGGCACGAAGGACAGAAATGAAGCCAGCTGGCTGCCTGCAGAAAATCTCACCAGATGCAGTTAAAGTCTTTCAGCTTTTATCTGGAGGCTGGCGGCCGTTTCTCTGAGACGAGACATATCACACGAGGAAAGCCTTCCGGTGCCCACTGAAGCAACCATTTTCCTGCCCATCATCTCATCTCTCCAACCACAGAAATTAATTAAAATACTTAAAAAGGAGAAAGAAAAACTTGGATTGTTTGTTAGTGATTTGCTTTCACATCTTGGGGGCGGGGGGAGGTAAGGACCACAGTGCAGAGACGGATATTCGGTCATGTTGCCGTAGCGACAGTTTCTGTGTCGGGGACGGGTCGCGTCAGCGGACGGGGTCAGATGACGGGTTTGCTGTGGTCGACAGTTTCAGCTTTTTTCAGTTTGCCCTTACTGAAGGCTTGGATGGAGCTCAGCAAGGCAGCGCGGCCTACTCCTGCTCCGTCGGAGGACGGAGGTAGAGGAGGTGGACAGGAGGACGAGTCCAGCAAAGGAGGCGGAGGAGGGGCAGGAGGAGGAGGAGGAGTTGTGTGCGATCCTGGATGTGGGAGAGAAGAATGAAAAGAAGAAAAGTGAGAATCAGTTCATAGGAGCGGTTTATGGCGTCATCAGGAGCTGGTTGCACAAAGATGTGTTTAAAACTGGTTTTACTGTCAGACTGGTCCAATCAGGTCTAAGTGGGTCGACTATCGGACCATAAGGAGACTCTTAACATTACTGAAATCTGCTGGCAGAGAAGTAAACATGGAGAAGTTAAACACCTCCTTCTATTGGTTGGGTGGAATATACAAAGTTTGGTACCACTTTTCAACAAAATATCTTTTATAAAAGGTTTTATGTGAATAAGTAGAGATGAACTTGGGGCATAGTGGCAGTTTTATGAAGAAGTTATTTATATTTCATTTAACAAAAGTAACACAGAAAACAATCTGAACATATGTTTTATTCTTGTAATGAATGTAAGAATCAACCCTGAGGTCAGAATCATTGGATTTACACAATGTTGTGGAAATAAAATAAAATAATAATAAATTAATTGCATTATTATAATTGAGCTGTTGTGTTTTTTTTGGGTCAAATTGACCCCGAACATAATATTGTTGATCACAGAATGTTTCGTTTACAGGGGTTAGTATCCGACATACAAACTTGGGTAAAATCTATAATTATACAATTTTTTTTTAGGTTTCAATCACTGGTTTCAAATTGACTGCAAAGATAAAAGATGTCAGTAAATTTGAAGGCAAGAGGATTACAGGCATTAGAGGACTCAGACCTGATAAGAGTTGCAGAATATGTAGGGTGTAAACAAAACAATAATGCTGACAATAGAGGAGGTTGGTGTTTGGGTATTTTTGAGATGACCTCAGAAAAAATTACCACAGCAGTTTTGTAGGTAGTATGTAAGACCCCTAAACCAGGCACACCATGTCTGGTCTTTTGCCATTGTCCTCCCGGTGACCTTATCTCCATTCAAACTGGTCCCTACACTGCCCCTTACTGGTTACTCACATATTGCAACTTGTGAATGTGTAGAGTTAATTTCTGAGTTTGTGCACAATCGATGCTTCAAACATACACAAACTACGTGAGGCAGCCATCATCATCCTGCGTACATGTAATTAAAAGCAAGCATATTTTCAGCTTAAGGCAACCTAATAATGCGGTTGGGTTGGGGAAACACTTCCATTGTGGCTTTGACCTGAAGCTGTCCATGTCACAGCCCAACATGGCTTTCATACTAGGACAAGAAAAATAATCCAATTAAACATCCTGGTCATGTTCTTACTTTATCTCTGCTTAACTGTGAATGTAAACCTACTGGGTGGTGATAACAACCACTCAGCCTTTAACAGCTGTCCTGTGAAGGGAGAACTGTTGAAAGGAGGGCTGAAGCACAGCAGAGAGGGAAGGGAAAGGACCCACAAGCTGTATTCATTCATCCATGTTCAAATCCTGCTGAAATAAAAAGACTGATTTATGTATTATTCTGTGTTTTTTGTAGATCTGTTGAGAACATTAAAAATATGCTAAGTCAGCCATTAGCAGTTTCTTTTTTCCAGTAAACTCAATGAACCTGTCTGGGGCTTTTCAATAATTTCCAATAAGTAAAGGCTTCATATGAAACAGCCACTACCGGGACTGATTGTTTTTACTGGGTCAAATGTTTATGTGTCTGTGAAACAACTTTTAAATCAAATTCACCTCATGCCTCCTGTGTATCAGATAGTTTATTAACCATTACAAAATCCTTAATTAAAATCCATATAAACCTTTTATAAAAGCTAATCTGTGACAAAGTGGTACCATTAGTTTTTGTTTGTTGTCAAGATTCTCAAAAGAAGCAAAGATATTTTAGAGAGAATTGATATCTTTGTGAAAGCAGCACACAGATCGTAGTACAGGCTGAACTCAATCCACCATCAGTTCAATACAATCTTATTTTAAATGCTGCAACAACATCTTTTTAAAAGGAACTTCAAAATAAGCCAATACTGGCTCTGAATACTACAGTACCCATGAGCCTCAGCTCAGTAATGGTGCGTTCCAGTTGTCTCGGAATTCCTAGTGGTCGAGAGTAAGTGACGTCATTACCAGTGTGTTGGCGTTCCAGTTGCACCAACTCAGAAATGTGGACGCCTCCAAAACAACAAATTTGTGAGCGTCTACAAATGCTGATAAAACTGGAAAATCACAGACCCATTGTAAAAACGTGACCCATGAGAACTCCAGCCAGTTTTAGTGAATAAACCAAACACATACTGATGCAACGAGCCCACCGTAACAAGGTAATTATGATAAAACAACCCGCTGTTGTTTATTCTAGAGACCTAATGGACACAAAATGTATTATAATGAATTTTAATAAATGGTACAAGGTGCAGCCATCTTTAAATCTGGTATCTGGGGGTCCTCCGCAAATTACGATTTCCCAGCTCGGAATCCCGACATTGCTTCGTCATTTCCGGGAAGATTATCTCAGAATTCTGACTTCCAAGGACAACTGGAACGCATCATGTCCCAAAACCTCAAGCTCTTTGACTGGATGACTCACAGCAATGCACTCTGGGACTTGTAGTAAACTAGAGCTGCTGTCCTGCTTTGAATTAGCTTCCGGTTACTGAGGGTGATCAGCCAAAGTGAACCGATTGTGAATTGAATCTAAACCCGTTACATCTCTTGCAGCGGCACCATGTTGCATCTCTGAACTGAATGAAAGCCAGGAACTGCAGCAAGGAAGCAAAACACTGGAGTCTGCAGCCTGCACAGCTGACTGCAACATAATGAAAGTACATTGGCCAGTCTGGAGAAAAGTCACGCACATGAAGAGAAGTTACCTTTTTATCTTTAGCCATGATGAGCTCATTAGAAATCAATTCAATCTTTATCAGATAACGCCAGAACTGCAGCAGAGCTGTGGGGATAGACTTTCTCCAGGATGGACGTGGAATAAATTTACTTCCATTACATTTTTGCAGCCACAGTAACCTTTGGTGATTTTTCATCTAATATTCAGAAGAGTCTTCATGTTTGTCCACAGTTACACTTTCTGTGAGATTTTTCATCAGTTGGGACAGTTCAGGGTCCAAACATCTAATTCAATGATCAAATATGTGAAAAATATTTCTGTCTGATGTGTTTAATTTTTAATTATCCAACAAAAAATACATAAAAAAGGCTGAATATTGATTGTGGTTGTCTCCTAGCTGTGTCGTTCGGTCCAGTATTTATTAATGTTCCTAAAATACGCAGCAGAAATGAAATAAAACAGAGCTGCTAATAAAGCTTCCTTCACCTGCTTTCTGCAGCCGTTTACATCTTTATGCAGGCTTGAACCGTACAAGGCTCTTTGTTAGAAAGCTTTTGACTGCATAGACAATTTTGAATATAAAGATTTAATTAAGTTAAAATCGAAATGTAAAATTGAATGCATAAATGAATAATTAGCTTAAAAAAAGAAGAGTAGATTAACTGAAGCTTGTAAGATGGAGACAGTGCTGTGTGAAATAAAGAGCTGAAGCTTTTTGGTATGCAGTATTTGTTGAATGAGTCACAGTAGTGATTTAATTTGTAGTTGTATTCACAAACTACAAATAAACTAAATAAAAAAGACCAAAGCTACTTCAGAGAGACTGATAGTGGGAGTCTGTGGATATTTCTGCATGTCACGTTAGTGGACAGTGCACGTGTCAAGATACCAAAATGAAATAGAGTTTTTCTCCATTTTTAAATGAACCAAACTTAATTTCTGGCACGTTAAGGTTGGTTTTTATTCATTGAGAGGATTGACCCCAGATCTCCTATTTAAGTGATGAAAGTAACGTGCAATGCTACGTTTAAAACAGTACGACCAAAAGCTGTTTATGAAGAGAGAATTTTCTGAATATTAGATGAAATCATAGACGCAAATTCCTTCAACCTGACTTATTGAAGCATTTGGTCGGCTGTAGGTCAGAGCTACAGTACTTGGGAGGAAAAGCTGCAAATATAAAACAAAAAATTCCCAGCTAACAGCACAGAATAAGTTCAGATACGACCAGTTTCAATGAGTTGCTGAAGTCAAAGAAAGAAAAAAAAAGTTTTTACTATCTGATGACACCATGACACCCTGTGCCAAACAAAGAAACATCAGCAGACAGAACAAACAGAACACAGAGACACGGACAGACATGCAGAGACAGAACTGATGGATCACAATCTCCAATGAAACAGCAGGAAAGAGTCGGACTGTCAGTGACGTTAGGAGATCATTGCAGATTGTGAGGTTTATATAAAGATGTACGTACACCCCGTCACGGCAAGCAGCAGAAGAGACCGTTCGAATCTTGTAAAACGAGGACAGAATTAGCCAGTAAAAGCCAAAAGAAAGTGATCATATCACCTCCTGTGGGCACCGACTGAACTAAGTAATCACTTCATAACAGGAAACGTTGCGGTTCAAGAAGCTGAACTGGAGTCTACATTTGAGCATACGGATGTGTTGAGATCAAACACCTTGATAGGATAAAAAACAAAACAAAAACAAACATCTAACCAGCTGAGATATGCAAAGTTTTCAGCTCACAGCTTTTTGGAAATCACCTTCTTGCTGCTAAAATCCTATTTTCTGTCAAACTGCGTCATCTTTGCTGTTTTTCAGAGATGCGACCCAAGAAATGGAAACAAATGATGCGTCTTTGTGACAGGCTGCTGGTAATAAAGAGCCTAAAGATCCCGTTTAAAACTGGTTCTTGTTTCTACATTCCTCTGAAAGTAGTCAAACAGGAGGACTGCACTGAAATATGAATGAAGAACAAAAACAAAACAGAAAATGCCCAAGGAAAGATTTTAAAAAGACCTTCAGAAAGCTGGAGTACTGTTCATGAAGATTACAGAAGGACTGGATGCTGGGACGAGAAATATAAAGAAATGAAGACTGGATCAAGACTTTTCAAAGAAAGACAAAAGGAACATGAGGTTCTTTCAACGGACCCCTAGATGAGGATGATGTCTAATCATCTTTCTGAGGCTTCATTATAGACTGGATTTAAGAAGTGAACGTAATCCCTGCAACATCCGTTGCTTTATGAGGCATTGAGTTCCACATTTAGTTTTCACCATCTTGGTCTCGTAAGATACCAGATGAGTCAATGTTTGGTTTAGAGGAAGGAGCTGGAGACTAATATTCGAAATTGGGATAAAAACATTATTTATTTTCATAGTAATAATGTTAATGAATAAAACTCAAAATCTGGATATTCCAACATTATTTACTGAAATAATCCCATTGGGAGAAAATTCACCACTCGGCAGACCAGCATACAGCAAGCGGGAAAAAAAAAACAACTCAAAAAGTTGTGGAGGGATTTTGATTACATTTTCAGGAATTGTCAGAAATAGACTAAGGAACAAGTGATTACATTTTGGACATGATCCAGATCACCGCCTGGATCCAGGAATTGTTTTATGGATTCTCTACTACGGGGAGATGGGGATCATTTTGCCATTACAGCTTCTAACTCTTCAGATAATGCCCAGAATCATTGGCAAAAAAGAAAGAAAAAAGATGGTAGATGTTATAATCTGACATTGTTTGACCCGGATCATGTTGATATTCTGGATTTGGTGAGCCAGAGGGTTCAAAATATAGTGGCTACTGGGTGGGCTGTTGGGTTGTTGTTGTCCCCCCCCCCCCTCAAATGACTGACCCCATGGCTGGGCAGAGGTCTGCACTCTGAGTGCTTCTAGTCAATAGTGTTGTGAACAATAGTTCATGGTGCAACATAAATATTCCCAGATATTTCAGGCCCTTGGTTGTATCATAATTAGACCTCAAAACTAACAATGTCTGGAGATCACAGACTCGGGTTACAAACTTCTCCAGATGTCATATTTTACGATAAACTTTCATCACACTTTTGGCTCTGCATGAGATCCAGCTCTGTCCACATCTTCAACCAATCTGTTTCCATACGAACGTGAAGCTGATCTTTGTGCTTGCTGAGAGGCCAGGGTGTACGACACCTTTAAAATACTGTAAACCACCAGCTGTTTTCATCATCATCATCAGCATTAACATCATGATTCTTTTACTTTACCCAAAGACACGCTCAGAATGGTGCATGCTCTATGGTGGAGACAGCACGGGAAGAAGAGAGAGAGAGAGGGAGATGACAGTTATCTGTTCAGTAGACCAATCAGCATTTACTTTATCACCAGGATGAAGAGGAGAGGAGAGACTTAAAGCAGGGTTGGAAACTGATGATGCATTTATGTTTCATCAATTAGAGATAATCTGAATTAAAGCATCTATGTTTCCCACCCTGCATCCAGCTACCTGGAGACACAACAAAGTTAACACACACATAGACACATTGCAACAGCAGAGTCAGATACCTGTCTGAAACCACATGATGGGAGAGAAGGTGAAGAGACAGACAAGTCCAGTTAATGACAACTCTTCAATCACACATGCACATTTCAAAAGCAAAAGGCAGAAATTCAGGGTTTAAGACGAGCGTGTTATAGACCCGAGCAGTGTGTTGAGGTACAGCACGTAAGAGGCAAGTTCTCACCACAACAGGGCCCGTCCAACACTCTCCCAGACATACGGATGGGCAGACAGACAAAAAGAGAGACATATGGGAGGAAGGACGGTAAAACAGACTAAAAGACGGGCTTATATACCTGTAGTGGATGGGGGGGTGGGGGAGGAGGGGCATGTGGGAGGTGAACTGGCTCCAGAACCTGCAGGAGGACAGAAAAAACACACATTACTCAACATCACTAACAATTTAATCTAAAAAAAATAAAGAGTTGGGTCCTGGTCTTATTAACATCTCCTGACATATTTTCTTTTCCAGACCACAAGAATGTGTTTCAGTTCCAACGTACACAGCTGGACACTGATCAGCAGGTGGAGGCAGGAAATGGAGCAATGCACCAGAAAAAGAAACTTTCTGAGCTAAGGACTGTTGTCACAACTCTTACACCCGTTAGAGGAAGTTGCCAACGGGACTGTTTGCGTTGCAGCTTTTAGGGTCTGTTTAGTTCATGGCTCCAAGCTTTAAGAGGAAACTATTATGATTATGAGGGAATAAACACAGCCATTTAAACAAGAACTGCACAGGCAGTGGTAACAGTGGTAAGTATTAATATCGGTTTATTTGATGTTTATAGATCTCTTTTGAAACAAGACGTATAAATCTAGTTTACAGCATCATTTCTAAACAGCGCTCGGCATTTCTAAGAGTGCTTACATACACCGTTGTTTAAAACTGTAAGTATCGTGTAAATTGGCAACATTAATAAGTTTGCAGGAAAATGAGACAAACGCTGTGATCGGTGAAGATAAACATTCATCCCCTATAGAAGTACAATGAGAGGGAGGTTCAAATTTGTATTGGGATGCATTTAAAGAAATGTAATGACATAGGTCTTTGGGGTCTGACTGAAGAAAATGATCTCAGTTCTAAGCTGGTTTTACATAGAGCCAATTAAAAACCTGTTGAAGACCAGCCCTGAACTAACATAGAAAACACTGGTTAAAAAGGGGTAAGGGAGGCCTGGGCCCCTCTGCTCCTCCTGCTACTAACACAACCCGGACTTCTAAGTGCAGGACCTGGTTTGAGCACGGCGTCATTTTTGTGTGACATCAATTTTAGTTTTTGCTCGGATACGTGGAACTTTCTACTGATCTCTACTTACCAGAGTTATTGTTGTTTCTGACAGAGATGTCTTCTTCATTTTCATAAGCCGACTGTCTGGACTTCTGAAAAAACAAAAAACTCTCACAGTTTGTACAGTTGACACGTTCACGATGTGCTTAACAGATGCAAAAACCATCCCGTCTTTGTTATAGTTTGATGTGAGCCACGGTTGTTGGCGTGTTGTGTTGTGCGTTTGTCGCTGACCTTCCTCGCCAGAATCTTCCTCCTCTTCTTCTCCTCCTCTGAGCCGTAGTGAGACTGAGCTCGGGTGAGTCTTCGGTGCTGGTGGAGCTACAATCACACATTAATGCAAAACATTATCCCCCGTTTCAGGCCACACTGTCATTGTGCAGTTTGCAACCAACAAAAAACACAAATCAGGAAAAATAAAACTCTACAAATCTTTCAACAGGGTGTGAGAATCGACTCAAGGTGGATTTTTTCTTTTTTTTTTTTAAAGTTTAAGTAAAACAAAAATTTTGGATGGTCCTCATAATGTAGATGATAATGACCCACCAGTCTCTGCTCCTCATGCAGCCTCTTCTCCAGACTCTCCTTTGCCATCCTCAGTGCCTCCTTCAGCCTGCTGGGAACCTGGAGAAGAGGAGGGTTCACATACTTGACATTTTCCTTCATCCCCGTTGTTGGACATACTCTTGGGAAGAACAACAAGCTGAATCTCTCACCTTGATCTGGAGTTTTTCTGAGTGTTTGAGCTGGATGTCATTGAAGAGCCTGCGAGAGAAACAAAATGGGTAAACTCAGTAAAATAACAGAAAACAAAAAATAACAAAACAAAAAGGATAATGTCCTTTTTCTAGCAAGTTTCCAATTTCTGATTTCATGTAGAAAAAGAGACAGAAATCGACCTGGCAGCTCTACGGACGCATCACACTGACATTTGTTTTCAGATCGGGTTTGAAGCCAAATCTAACAAATATTACACACAGAGCCTCACACTATCCAATAACACTTTGCTGGGTGGATCGAAACATTAGCAGATGAGAATATTTACTTCAGCTTTCTGAGAATAAACCTTTGTGAACTTTAACACGAGGGGAAAAGAAGTCTTTTTAAATGAAACTGGCTCCATGCTGAGCTGTGGCCTCTACAATGAAGCAGAATTAGTGTCTTCCAGAGAAAAGTCACAAAGCTACAGAACTTCATCCTGGATTTTGTCACCGTGGCAACTAAAGAAGACAATATCAAATTCAGAGATCAACACTTAAAAAAGACCACCTCATGACCATTTATTACAGCTGTCTTTATTTCCTTTGTATTGTTCTGTGAAGCACTTTGTGATCCTAAATCTAAAAGTTAATTTATTATAATTTTTTTTAAAATCGATTTAAATATTAGCCCACTGACTTGTCTGAATCACTTCTGATATAAAAAGACAAAAACATTTTCCCGCCTTTCCTTCAGAAAACACCTAAAGCACATTTACATCAGACCTACTTGTGCTTTAATGATATTACAGCAATATTGATGAGGTTATTCTTTGGCTTGTTTTCTCTGCTATAGAATAAAAAACAATAATAATTTCTCAGCGAACTAGAAATACATACGATTAGAAATATAAGAAATACATTATGTATTAATGTGCACATACCCAGAGTCAGAAAATTGGGGTTGACTTACAGAGTTCAGAACCAGCATGGTAACAAGATCTCCATTGTTATGGGTTAGTTAAGGCAGATAACCAGAAGATACCATGTATAAGTTGAGTGCAGGCTTCTGGTTGTGAAACCAGCAACGGCTTAATCTCTAAAGTTCAAATGAGTGTGTGTGTGTGTGTGTGTCATTGGAGATAAACACTGAACTCACGGGGTCTGGATGAGTGCCGACACTGTTGGCATCCCACTCTTGCAGGCCTCTGTGGACAGAATGGTCTGCAGCACTGACACTGAACAAACACAAACACACAGAATGAACACAAAGAGAATCAAACTGCACACACAGACAGGTCATGTCTGGAGGAATGAGGCGGAAGCGTGATGTACACACTAATACATGTCAGGAGTGTGTTTGTGTATATACAGACCCACAGCTGTGTAAGGGACGGTGGGGTATTGATCAACAGGGACGCTGTCTGGCGGCCGGCCGTACGTCATCTCGTACAGTAAATGTCCAAAGCAGAGCACGTCGATGCTCTCTGTGGTCTGCAGACAAACATGGAAACCGTTTGTGTCATAAAACTTTAGAAAGATAAAATGTGTTTTTAACATTTGTTGGAAGAAAAGAACATCAGAGAAATTAGTGTCCGGATAAAAGTTTGTGTTTCTAATGATTCATGTTTTAGTCGAGCTCGGCTAATCAGAGTTAAATTGATCCAGTTCACATACGTTGATCTTCCTGAGATGGGTGAAAGCTGGTCGCAGCATCGAGGGAACTCCCAGCATGCCGCTCTCCACGTCCACCAGTCGACACACACCATCGTCCAAAATGATATTAGATGCGTGTAGGTGACCAAAAAATACGCCGCTGTCGTGGAGAAGCTTCAGGCCCTGAACAAGATCACAAAGTAAAGTAACAGGGTTAGAGTTACAGCTATGGTTAGCTTTAGCGTGAGGATCAATAAACCAGACGAGTGTGTGAATACCTCCAGGATCTGACGTCCATACAGTTTTATCTGCGCCAGCTCCAGACCCTGACTCTTCTTCGGATTGCAGTATTTCTTTAAGTAACCCTCTCTGGGCTTCACCTGAACATGAAAAGAAGAGATTTTTCATATTTTTCACCATTTTCTATGGAGAAAAGAGAAATAATTCCACCAGGTAGTCAAATAACACCTGGTTATGGGGGATATTTTCTTGGCACACTTTGCCCTCTTAGGTAGGCTGTAGTGTTTAAACCATGTTCAACTGGTTCTGAGTATTGTTGCTGACCATGTCCATCCCTTTATGAGCACAGTGGAGCATCTTCTGATGGCTACTTCCAGCAGGA
>JAOXYM010000003.1:8093829-8112705 GCA_028567055.1 Leptatherina wallacei
GTTTATATATATATATATATATATATATATATATATATATATATATATATATATATATATTTTCATAAAATGCAACATATTATATAACAAAAACACTGTGCTTTATTCACTTATATTTATTTAGAAGAACAAAAAAAGCAGGTTTTTGTTTGTGAAACGTTATCAGAATAAAAATAATGACTTTTTATTGCACTTTCAGTAAAAAAACAAAACAACAACTTTGGAACAAAGTTCAGGGAAATGTTTGAACAAACCTGTGTAGTTGGCAGAGTAGTTGTTGGGGTCCAGGAACTTCTTGACTGTCAGGGAAGTGGAGAGCAAGGGATGCTGGGTAATGGAGTCCAGATAGGTCTGCAATCCTCTCTGCCTCTCTGCTATGAATTCTCTGTCCATGTTTCCGATTAGTTTCTTCGGAGGGAGAGGGAGGCTGATACCACACACCTGAGGAGACAGAAATGTGTTCACATAGTTTGTTCTTTTAAAATCAACACAAAAAGCTTTTTTCCATATTCACTAATATCGTTTTCGATCATACTCGTCATTCTGCAACTGCACATTCAAAGAAAGATAAAAGTCAACCAACAGACTGCAGGTCTCCCACTATTCTGCTGATCAGAGACTAATGGGGGATGTCAGAGGGTCAAAGTGAGACCCCAAAACGGAAACAAGCAGGCAAAACCTCAGCAGAAAAACTGCCCACTTCCTGTTATCATGATTCAAAGACGAGTCTCAAAAGTGTCAATGTGCCACACAATAAAGATCCACTGCAGCCTTATGCAACACAGCCTCACCAATTGTGTCATATCCAAAAAACAACATGCAAAGAGTGTTGCAGGACTCGACTGCAACTAGATTTGATCCTTTTGGCTCATACAAACCCCATTTAATGACTTCAGATGAATTTTATGACCTTATGTTGAAAACCTGATCACATACTGTTGTTCAACACTTCTGAGCCGATTTTCTAAATCATAAATAGCCTCATATTTAATGTCATGTGGATAAATACTGCTGCTAAGTTGTTAAGAGGTAACTGTCACTTGATGTGTACATGGGAACGTATAAATACCCGGAAAACAGCAGATTTCTACACAATGTTGAAAGATGAAAACTGTGCGACTGATCTGGAGCATTGAGATAATTACCAAAGTCCTTCTGTAGATTACTGTAACATAGTTTGTTCAATAACTACACTTTATAAGTATAACTAAATGTTTAAATTCAGTCTTCCTTATTCAGCAGTTTCCTGCTAGACTTTTAAATGAAACTCATCTCTTTGGAAATAAAAACACAGACTTAAAATAAACTATCACAGCATCAAGTTCTTCCCGTTCAATATCCCAAATCTCAAGCAGTCTAATGTAACTTCAGTGTAAACAAACGTGGTGGAAGAACAGGAAGAAGCAATGATGGTTGTTTTCGGCCTCTTACTTTTTGAAAAAGCACAGAAAAAAGAAAAATTATAATAGAAAAAGTAATGAAGACGGTGGGAATGTGGGCTGTAGTAGTTGGAGGTGAGCAAAAATTATACAAAGTATTACAGATAGCTTGGAGAGCAGGGCTGTGTGCTAGATGATAGATAGCACCAGTGCTAGCAAATCAAATATTACTACAATCATGCAAACTACCAGTGATGGGAATAACGGTGATATAATATGTTTTTGTTTTTTTTTAAACTTCAGTTTCCGTCAGTCGACTGAGTCAGCTCACGTCTTGATTTGCTTTCGTTCCGGTACACGTGACATTACACACTGTGGGTATTCGGCTCCTCTCAGAGCAACCCACACATTACAGGATTTCTACTTGTAACTATTAAACATGTTCATTATTCCTTCCAAGCGGATCGAATCAGACAAAAGTCACTCTTAACACACCCCACATCACAGGAATATCAGACACATTGTTGTTTCCAAACATCAGACAGACAGGCCTTTGCTGGCTTTGACTGAAAGGGGAAGATCGGGAAAAAAACTGGTCTGGTTATCCTGTAGTGTGTACCAGCCTCACACTAAACTAACTAGAGGTCAAGTTTTGCTTGAAAACTTCACTCTTTGGAATTTAATGTAAAAATAAAATATGCAACTTTAATGAAGTGGATCTGAACTCTATTCGAACTCGGAGTGAGAAAGTTAACTGGAATGCCCCTAAAACCAGATTTGTTCCTTGTAAAGTCACAGAATCCTCAGCAGAACTGACCTCAGGTCAGTTTGTGTCCCATTTGAGGCTGTACCTAGTCCACAAGAACAGAGAAATTTGTTCCTTTTCATGGCATGGGCACTTATTTCAGCACAACACGAACATTGGGTCATGTCATCCCCCATAGAGAGCTAATGACTGCCACATAATCAGCCAGTGATACGGATGTTATTCAACTTGCCACAAAAACTCTCAAGTACAGTCCTACCAGATTATTACATCCATCTTTCAGCTCGTTATGTCACCCTAACAATTAAACAACTAAAGGTTAATTTATTAAAAGATTGTGAAATTTCAAGCAAAAAGTATCGGTATCGATATCGGTGATACTTGCCATTGGTATCGGATCGCTACCAAAATTTTCAGTATCGCCCAGCCCTACCAGCTACTGCTCAATAAAAGGCCTCTCGAGCCACAAAATCTTTAAATAATTCATTCTTTTCTTGCAGCCTTGGAAGAAAACAAATTTCTCTGTTCTTACAAAGTATATACAAACCTTTATAACCTTGTCCAACCTCTACCAGTGAACTGATACTGTTTATACCGAAAATAAACTCAAACAATACTTAAAATATCAACCTGTATTGACGATGACAGCTAGCATGTTAGCAGTAAAAACGGCGGAAAGTCTTGAAGACAAGTCAGAGCTTGTTGCCTATACGAATGTGAGAAAAGAGAGAATATTCGGGTCCATGAGGCATGAATAAAGTTGAAAATGGTTTATGGGGACACAGAACTGCACTGATGTTTATGATTTGACATTTTTTAAAGAACTTCTGATGCTAGACCAGTGTTTATTGTTTTGCTATTTGTTAATTTTCCTGGATCTGAGCTAAAAAAAAAAAAACCTATAGCCAAAAGTGAGCTTTTATAAAATGTCTTGCCAATGAGATTCTTTGTGGAGATTGTAGATGCTACGAAAGATGAATACCAATTATTGATTATGAGCTTTTCATAAGTCAAAACTAATTTTTTAAATAAAATGAACTTTGCTTAACCCCTCTTGGACAAACTCTGAACTCTAACATCTGAGCGACAGCATCCTTACATCTGTGGAAGGATTTATAAACTTTCATCCACTAATTTAGGAGTTTGTTGGTACTCTTTCGAACTGGAATCTAAATCCATGATATTGTGAGCATTCTTTTTTTTATTAAATTGATGAAAAATAAATTTGGTTTCTGTTCAAATGATTTCTTACATATTTTTTTTTCCTTTCTGTGAAATCACATCTGCACATTCCCATCACTTCCATATAAGCCTGGTATTCATTCATCACATTAAACTAAATTAGCACTCAAGGTGAGAGTGATGACAATCTTTCATAGAGACATTCAGGATGAAATCTTACTGGACTGGGTCAAATTTCATTGATAATCTAAGATATCTCAGCATTTTCTCTAAGGTAGTGGCACAATTGCTGTCATTAAAGAATCCCAGATTGTTTAATTGCAACTCCCTGCATTAGTGGTTCTTTCTGGGATCCATGCTTTAACAATAGATGCTGCTGATCCTGTGTTCCTCCATGAGGTCAAATACTTTCAGTATTTTTAGTAGACTGACTTGTTAAACTGAGATACTGAACATGGCTCAACCTCAGCACATAACTTAGATAAAAGTAATATTTGCTGGTTGTGTTCTTTCTACTGTGAATGGTGAGGAAATGGAGACGGAGGACACAACATCTTCTAGAACACATTAGTGTTGAGATTAAAGACAGTATGACCTCAGAATCAGGTCCAAAAATAACTGTTGAACGGCGCAGAGTTGATCCCTGACCGCTTACGAGAGCGGCCGAGGCTTCTAGGAAACTGAAACAGCAAAGCCTTGAGGGTAAAGCAATCACCCGTCACTGAGCTTTCTCAACCAGGAAGGAAATTGGCAAAGACAAAACCATGTGTGTGTGTGTAAATGTGGACCGTGAGATGGAGGTTGGCACCTGAAGATACATGTACAAGGCTGTTGTCCTGCTGTTTGTAAACATTTTAAATCCATTAATGCTCCATGTTTTGTTGTGTGATTTGTGACTGAAACGGGTGAAACTCACCATCAAACTGCTGTTGAGAACGTCAAAGTCACTGTAGCGACGAATCACCTGCAACACACAAATGCACACAAAGTAAGTGCCTCTGAGTTTGTAGGGCTGTGCATCTCAGTCTCATTGATTTGATTAGACTTAGACTGCATTACAATGATCTTGTCAACCATGATGCATCATAATGCATCACTATGTGCTGCATCCTCAATTTTCTTTATTACTGCAAACTGATACTTTCTTCATCTATGAATACAAGCAGTCAGATGATTATGAACTCCATATTTATTTATAATTATTTCAGAAATCTATGTGAATGTCCTGATATTGGCGAACAGCAAAAAGATGTAAACAATGTTGTTACTTTCAACTTATGAAACTTTATAGTTCAATTACTGGAAAATTAAGAAAAATCATTACTATATTGTGACGTTTTGTTATCAAAAATGGTTCAGCTGCTCTCTAGTGGCCAGATTTCTCGCATAAAGCAGTGCGTTTTGTCCCTTCAGTCTTTCCGTAGTCGGTACAGACAAGATGCTTTTCACGTTCTACTTTATGGACAGAAAACATTTACCTGTAAGTATTTAAGTCGATTTGTAATTGAACACAGAGAATATTGTTCAGACGAATATTTGTTGATGTATAAAGATGTTTTAATCCCTTTAGTCCGTTCGCGCATGCTAACCGCTAGCTTGCTAATGGTATATTCCATAGACGTTAGCTTTAAGCTAACTTATCGGTTTTTATTTGATGTGCAATGTTTAGAGACAAAATACAATAATATATCTGAAACATACATTAGAAATCTAAAAACCTAAATACACTAAAAGAAATTACAGGACTAAAAACACTTTAAAAAAAGACTAAGATGCATTAACATAAATTAAAAGGCCACAAGTAAATTATTCACAGTTTTTTTACAGCACCAAAGTTTCACAACAACAGGGAGTGTTTGTATGAGACGAGCCAAGATGTCCAATAATCAGCAAAGCCTCACATGAAAGTTTTAATTCATGTCCACAGATCAGTGTTGACATCTCCGATGTTTGTTAACTTCTTTTTTTTAATTCAGTTCACAGGTTTGAAGGACAACTCAGACACAGGCGATGATGATGCGCGTCATTAGCTGTGTGTGTATGTGCAAATTAAACTATGCTGTCAGTGTGTGCGGATCGGGTGAGGAGTGTAAAAAAAAAAAAGAGTTTACTAACATCAATAAACAACAGCTGCTGACCTTGTGGAGACACCGGATTAAATAACACTTTTAGGATTCTTTGTGTGTACGTCCTAAAACTCTAGACTTGAGAATATTGTCAAATCAAAGTATTATGAGAGGGAAAAGAGAATAAATTCAATGTGATTAACACTGTGTCATGTGACCCTCTGCAACACAGGTGAAAGTCTGATGAGATTTCTAACCGGCTTACATTTCTTAACAGTTGCCTTTCACCAGATCCATGAAGTGCTGCATTCAGTTACCTTTTATTCCCAGTTCTCATAGATCAATATTTCTGCTTTGATCAAGTGAGTTTTCTTTGATGATTGGTACATTTACCTGCCAGCTGTCATCTGAAGAAACGCCCCTCTGGACTCGGATGATGTACTCCTGCAGGACAGAGACGATCCCACCATGAAAACAGGACACTTTACCCAATTACATTCCCAAAAACCAGAAACTTTACCCAAGTCTGTCCCAGACTGCAAACTTACCCTACAACAGTATAATTATGGTCCTCCACATAGAACATAGTCAACTACCTAACCAGTAACAATAAAAATACTTTGAGCACCACCACTGTTTCTACAGATTTATCTGGTTGTGTTTAGTTTGCAATTATCATATTATGTAAAAATCATCAATCTCTCTCTTTGTCAGAGGCAAAAAAAATGATTAAAATGATAATATCAATTAACGCAATCATTTCAGGAGGATATATAATCTAGACGAAAACAGTTACTTGATTCGTCATCGTATGAGAAGGCCAACCAACGCTTCAATGTTCATCCAAATAAAGTTTCAAACAAGTAAATACAGTGAACGATTTTTCTTATTTATAGTTCATATAACTTAATTAAAATCAGCTGATTTTATTTATTTGTGTCCTTTGGGAAAACAATGAAGACAGGAAATTTGTGCAACACAAAATGTTTGATCTAATAAGATTTTAGTTATTTTCTCATAAAATGGGTATAAACCTCATCATCTTTTATTCCAACATATTTTTTTATTCTCACTTAACGACAACTTTTTTCTTAAAATCTAAATGTAATGTGAGATTTAAGTTATAGCAGAAATGCACAGAACCTCCCATTTTTCCAGCAATGTCCCCGATGTTAAATGTTGATGGTAACTCGCCGCTAAAGGAAACATTTAGAGCTAACCACTGTTAGCTCTGTGACGCTGGATTAATGTCCATTATACATCCAAAGTGAATTTTAAAGGATTGATAACCTATTTGCTATTAGTGATGGATTGGGCACTCGAGTAGCGTTACACCTAAACTGAACCTAAAGCAAGGAGGCTCATACAATCCTCAGACATGCTTTCTGTTTCATTTCTTCAAAAACCATTTAAGAGGCCAAAGTTCAGGTGAGGATCTGTCTGTTCATGCCTTTCTGTTCCCACATCTCCAACACAAAGCTTCTGAGTCACACATTTACACAACCGACTGGAACAATGGACACACTTATGAAAACAAGAATCAGCATTTTCTGTTCATTGAATCCTCTCACAGCTCTTACACTCTAATTCCCGCTGTTAGACTTTTAGGTTCCTGCTGTAATTCTGTGGCCATTCACACAAACAGCTGAAATCACTTCCTGCTGCTGATGCTGTAAAATGAGAACTCATTGAGAACTTAAACACACAGCAAGTCAGTTAATAGCAGCTTTCACCAAGTTTCACTTTTTGCCCCATCTGGGATATTATATCTTTTTGGATGGGACTGACCCACTTGTCTGTATAAAACGTCATGCTTCTGCTGCTGGTTCAGTTTTCAGTTGAACAGTAATCTCTTGCCATGAGTAATAATTTATGTAAATAATCTAAACCAGATATAGACTCAGTGAAAAGGTACAGATCTGAAATGTGCTATCATTGAAGTAAGGCATCAGTACAAAACAGAGGGGATTTAATGGTTCGAGCTTTGTTCACATCCTTCAAATTATTAAACTTTTTGAATAAGTTGTGATTTTTCCACTCTCTCTGCCCACATTACATAATACTGCCTCATGATAAACACATGCCATAGTATCTGAAGCCATTAAAACATCTCTCCTTCCATTACCGGTTTAGATATGGTGATTTCAGGGAAAACCCAAAACACAGAATAACACAATAATCCTGAAACTTCTTGTAAATTGAGAAATTGGGGACATTTTTCTGAAATTAACTGTTCTGCAAAATATACAGGAACTTAATTCTGTTGATTTACAAAAGGAAGGGTAAAATACCAACAGAGGTATGGAATAATCTGAACACCTAGGTTCGATAAAAAGTCCGGTTTTTATAATGCTCTCTCGTGATGTTTCTGCGCGTGCAGTTCCCAGTTTACAATAGTAGCAACCTTCACATTTGGGATGCTAAGCTAACTGGCTAGCTCAGCTGATTTCGCCTAGCTGGACCCGACTGTCAACAACAAACAGCACCGTGCACCCATTATCGGACAGAAGACCCTACTCATTATTGACATGTTGTTAAATATCACAACAACAAAAAACAGATATAATAAATATTCACCAAGGCTTATTCTTCATTTTAGCTAAACAGTTAGCATAATAACGCAGCGCTTATTTAAAAATAATCTCAACATGTATCCGCCTTGAGAATTAATCGATTAGAGCCAAACTCAACTGCATTTACTGGACTGATTACATCCCAAAAGTGAGATCTAATCATTTAAAAACACAATACAACCACATTGTGTTTACAATTGCAACCTCACTTGTAAACACCTGATAAAGGTCTTTTCTCAGTGATGAAACACGGTTGTTTTGGGGGGGTTTCTGGGTTTTTCTGGGCTGTGAGCCAATCAGTGTCAATGCTCTTCTACAAACTTCATAATATCAGCGCGTGCCATGTCTGAAGAGTTTACGTGATTAAAAAGCAAACAAAATCCCCCAAAAAAACAACATGTTCCCACTCTGAGGGTCTATGGTTGCGTTGGTTTTCACGGCGACACTATTTAGTATTCAGAGGAGTTTAATGGTTAATCAGTGAGTTAAAGGAGTGGGAAAGAAGCCCTGTCCGATAATTGAACTAGCGACGCAAAAAAACGCCCCCGTCTGAAAACTTTGCCAGATTTAGGACGGAGCAGCACCGAGGAGTGTGTCTATGGGTAAGAGAAACATTAATAAAGAAGTCACGGTTAAGCAGAGAGACTGCTCTCAATTCAATTCCAGTAAGCACTCACCGTGTGGGACTGGAGGTTCTGACTGGTTTCGATCACCGCCGTCAGGGGCATGGTGTCGTCCAGCAGCAGCCTGCCGGGGGCCGGCTTCTCCCGGAAAGACATCCCGGAAGATTAGCGGTGAAGGTCTGGTTAAAACGTCCGTCTGTCAGTAAGACCGAGACGGAGCCCCGCTGAGAGCAGGCTGAGCATCGACGAGGGCAGAGATGACTGGCTAGCTGTTAGCTGGATTTACTGTAACCAGGAAGCGCTGATTTGTCAATAATTGGATGTTAACAAACCACGTGAGAGAGCGTCTGCGCCCCCAGCTGGTCAGGAGGAGAAACTGCTTCTAGTAAATAGGAATAAATTAGTAAATAAAAACCAAAACAAATGCAACAAAAATTGAAAACTGTAAATTAAGAAATATGTTATCCGTACAAAAAAAGACAAATAAAAACATTTGTTGTTATTTGTTGTTTAAAAAACATGTAAAGGAAAGAAAAATAATGGAATCACCTGGTAATTTGCATTTAGAAAATAAATACTTGTAGATCTGAAAATGCATTAAAGTCTGCAGTTATGACAAAGCTTGCAGACCGAAATGATCGGCAGCACCTACTGATGGGAAACATGACCTCAACAAGAGAGCTGTCAGTTAAAATGAGAGAAAGGATAATCAAACTCCTTTAAGGTAGTTCAATACTAATTCTGACCAAAGATGGTGGTTGTTCCCAGGTAGGTGTCGAAAATATGGAGCCAGTTCAAAAGGTTTTCTAAAAGACATCTACAAGGAAGACAAATACATGGTTATGCATGAGTTTATTTACAGAATATCAACTTGGCACAAAAAGTAAGGAAATAATGTTTGTTGGCTTATTTCTTTAAATGTTGGAAAGCTGGTTATTTTCCATCTAAATGGAGCCACTTTTTCTAAAGAAAATGTTTCAGTTTAAGCAGCAGAGTTGAGTATGTTGATTGCAACTATTAAAAACATTTACTCCAATAACAAATCAAATTTTTCCGTTGAAGAATATGCCACCCCACACCATCACCCACCTCCACCAAAGAACTGCTGCTCTATCGGTGCAGCAATCGGCATCATTTAGCTTTCTTTACATCTTCTCCACACTTTATACTAACAGCATAAGATCACTAGGTTAAATAGTTTTTATTTCTTTTCTTTTCAGAGGACATCTTCCGTTTCAGGGACTTTCTTATTCTATTTTTCAAACAAAAACCTAAAAATAAACCTCGAAATAATGAATGTGGCTGTTTAAAAAAGCCTCCCGTGACTTTGAAATGTTATTTATAAATATGCGGTGAACTATAATAAGCACTTTGGTTCACTCCGATGGAATATAAATCTGAGTATTTACATGATACAAACTGGATTGTAGCAGAAGAGTTCTGTTAACTTAGGTGGAATCGACCGAGGACCAAATGACAAAAATAGACTCAATCACTGTGTCTGGAAAACACAGCTGAACATATGACAAACATAACTCCACCAATTCAAGGACAAATTTGCATTTTTATTCCACAAAATATTTCACACTTGAAAACAAAACACATCACAGAGCCCATAAATCAAACGGCAACGAACTGAACGATGAATCAAAGGTTCCAGAAACATCTGATGCATCTCTAATCACTTCCTGTCAAACTGAATAAATGAAAACAAACGTGTAGAAAAGCTGCTCCGAACCAAATGATCTCGCTGCATCATCCCTCCCTTCATCTTTCTTGCTGTTCTACAGGCATCATCACCATCACTTCCCCCTCCATCACTACTTTGTCCTTGACGGAGCACGTCACAGCGATGAAGGCGAACGACATCTTCACTTTACGCACTTCGGCTTCAGCCAGCACCTCCTCTCCGACGTAGAGTGGCGCCGGGAAGCGGATCTCCTGGTACAAGAAGACGCAGCCGGGTCCAGGCATCTTGGTGCCGAGCACGGCCGAGATCAGGCCGTTGATGAGGACACCGTGCACGATGGGCGTCTCGAAGGAGGTGGTCCTGGCATAGACCGGGTCCAGGTGGAGAGGGTTGGTGTCACCGGTCAGCTCGGCAAAATGCTCCACATCGCGGGAGGAGAAAGCTTTGGTGAGGGAGGCTCGCTGGCCGACGTGGAGCTGGCGGCTGAGGGGAGGAGCCGCCGTGATGAGAGGAGGGCGGAGTCTGGTAAAGACGCTCCTCCATAGAAAACTCATTGCTAAGAAAAATTCTTCTGCTTCAGTCGAGCTGCAGTTCACGACTGTTTCCTGTCAGCGCCAGCAGGAACGGAGATACCTGAGGAAGGCAACATGAGAGGAGAGGAGGTGACGCGGGCTTCAACATCGACATACAAAGACAATTCATGAGATATTCTCTATGTAATATAAACAGAAAAAAGTGGTCAAATCAGCTGATCCTACTCAGAATGCCTTTCAATTCGGATTTGATTATTTGTGGGAATTTCTTAGCCCAGTAAAAAACATAATTACCAGATCACATAAGTTGTGCCAAGTTGGAGCATTGACGTGAGGGGGAGGAGCTTAGCGTAGGTGCTTCTTTCAAATCTTGCCAGCTCTCCAACATTACCAACTCTAGCTTTAAATAAACAGCTAAGATGATTTTGGTGAATGAGGCTTGATGAGTATAAATGTGACAGGACCAACAGGAATAAAAGACCAACTCTGGATCATATGATTATCTTGTGGAGTTTCAGCGAGAGCATGAAAACAAACTCACAGACTTCATTATGCACAGTGAAGCTCTAACAGCTGAATGAAGAAAAACTTCAGTGTCGGCACTTTTAATCTCAATTCTATTACACATTTTTATTACATAGTATTTTATTTGTTTTTATACTGCTGCTGAGTTGTTAAAATTTCCTTCGGGATCAAAAAAGTATCTCTCTCTCTTTCTCTCTCTCTCTCTCTATCTATCTATCTATAAATGAGCGATACCAGATGAATACTGCTTCTTTTTCCATTCCCTTTAATTCCTTTCTTCGAGGGCTGACAGCAGAGATAAGCTTGTAGTTGGGAGGGGCAGTTAAGTTTTCACAGCTGATAGACGCTCTAACGCACAGCAGAAAAAACCAGAGGGGAAAACACTAGAATACATCGTCATGTTTGGGATGGTTACAGCTCCCGTTGGACGGAGGGTGGATGGAAAATCTCTGCTTTCTATTAGACAAGTTGGTTGGAGCGACACAAAATGATCCTGCAGGAAACCTTCCAGCCACGATGATAACATGATGGTTAATTTGATCTACTTCAAAGCAAGTTCAGATTAATTTCTGTCAGTAATGTTATTGAACCCCAAGTTATTCATCTTCTTTCATCACATCTCTGAACGCTGTAAATTTACGTAATTTCTCAGAGAAAAGTCAAAGGAAACCAGCGAATAACTGGCTTCATACATTTTCAGATGCCACTTAAGATTTAATCTATTTCTTTAAGAATGAAATATGCTGACCTGCAGCACTCTGAAGGCACAGGCCTGGCTCTGGTAGAAGCCCAGCAGGGTCAGGGAGCTCCACAGCTTCACCAAACCTCTGAAAACACACATAAGAAAAAAAATAAAAGCAAGTTGGTCTAATTCAGCTCTTCTTTCAGATATAGTCTATAATTGTCCTTCCATCGTGCTGTTGAATCTCACCTGCTGTAAACACGAAGAAGAGCAGTCAGGGTGTCTTCATCATACTTCAACACATCAAAGGACAACGCTGCTCCTACCTGGAGTACGTTTACACCGATGCATGAAGAGAAAGAAAAATAAATGATAACAAGAAGTAAGAAGAATTTGTAGAAGTCATGATAAACAGAAGAAAGCAACACATCAGTAAGAAGCCCTCAGATGACTGCCCAGCACTACAGTAACTGTGTGTGACACGGATGTGATAAGATGTTTTGATCCGTCTGTGTCAGACTGGATGACACCAGTTTGAATTAACCCAGACTTCAAGACTGTTCTATATCACCACTTAGTTCTGCTCTCTTTGGGCTGTCAGGCTTCAAATTTCTGGATCAAAGTAAGATTATTAGGACAAATTTTATTTAGTCTCCCTCAAATCTGCTGGCTGGAGTCTTAAATCAGCATCTGGTATAATTTTTTAAACAGTTTGAAATGTCATCTGTTCAACATTTTTTTGGTTTTCATTCATGGCCGTATTGAGGAGCTCACCTCTCCATACAGATTCTTCAGGCCTGTGATGATGAAGTGCTTCAGGTCCACTGCACTTAGTCTGGTTGAGTCATCCTCTAGCACTCTAAAACACACACGAAGATGACTGGATCAGTGTTGTGAACTTCAGTCTGTGATATTTGTGTTAGAAAAGGTTTCATGAAGGGAATAAAAACGGAAGTTACAAAGGTAACTATGGTTCTGTGAACTCCTGGATGACTGCCAGTGACAGTAAACAAAGTGAATATGTGGTTCGAATGGTGGTTCACATAAGGCTTGAAGAACCAGTGGCAATAGCGAAGTCGGTTAGCACCCTGCAGAAACTTAGAGAAACTTGCAGAAACCGCCCCCTAGAGATGGCTCAGACAGGTTTCAGCCTGGCCATGCTGCCAGGACTTTGGTGGTGGAGTCAGCCCTGCAGCTGCTGGGGATCCCGTGCCCCACACCTCCTGGAACAGGTGGCCAGGGATCGCATGCGCCCATCCTCCCATCCCATGCCTCAAGAGCTTGCCTGGACTGCTTCCGGTGCTACAGGGCCTCTGGCCCAAATAGCTGGCCAGGTATCACTGGGTGCACTACTCGTCCGACATGGGAGTCTGGGCTCTGCATCTCGTGACCACAAGAATGGACATCAGACGACCGAGTTCCCTCAACATCAGGCCGAAGGCGTGAAGGGCTGCGTCATATGTCGGCCAGCTCCATTCCTTCCTTCTCCGGCTGCAGCATCTGGGACTGCGCCAGGAGGAGTACAGAGAGGGAATTCCCCAGGCAGGCTGCAATGTCATAGGTCTTAGAAAGAAGGCCATCAGTGACCCGAGACTGCGTGCTTGGACAGTGAGCCTTGTCCCTTAACGCCTCATCAGGTGAGAAGACCAGGTTGGCGATCACTGGTCCACCGCGTCACGCATGGAGGCCATGGTTCTCGTATCCTGACCATGGTGAGAAAAAGCCCTGGGATCGGCCCAGCAGCGCTTGAGCTCTTCCAGAAAGGGCAGCAAGGGGGGCACCTCAAAAGGGGGAACAGCGGAAAAAAGGGTTTCCAGCCTGACGTGCAACTGATGCATCATCCAGCCCGATCCGGGCCAAGGCCATTCGAAAAACACAATGGGCAGGGCCCCTCTAGCGGATCTCCACTCCCTGCACCCCTGAGGGAGGTTTCTGAGGCGTCTTTCGCCTCCACACGCTGGTTCTCCGTCATGAGGGGACAGCTCCGGAGAAAAATCCCTCCTGGGACTGTACGCATCCTCACAACCCCGGAACTAAGAGTCGGATACTCGTGTAGACAGGATGTCGTCCCGTTCCGCAACACAATCTAACGCTCTGCCATGCGAGGCGGTGGGGGGAGATAGTTTGCGCAACGGTGTCTGAAGATGTTCCAGTTCGGCCCGCAGCGCTTCCATTTCCCGACGGGAGGAAGACCGTTTAGCCTTCTGGTGCTTTGGGCTTCCATGCTTCTGACCAGACCTGGCCCTCTTTGCGGTGCGCCCATCTGTGCCTGAGCTCCCCTGCGGCAGTGACGAGCTGTCCTCCAGTCAACAACATTCGGCTCTCCACCTGCCTGTTACCTGTTAGTCGAGTGTTTATTATTTTCCGTATTCCCTCATGTTGTACAGTGTTTATTCGGGTCATATTTTTGCTCAGCTTCATCGTGCTGGACTTTGTGGTGACGTTTAATATGATTAGAGATTTGTGGACCTCCCTTGCGGCACTGCAACCACAGCAAAACACGCTCTACAATACAACTAGCATTGGTTTACATCATCTGGCTTAAAGCCAAAATACTTCCACACCGTCAAATGCAAACTGTTTCGGGTCACGAGTTTGATTCGGGTGTTTGGGTGACTCTCGCCAATACCACTTGGGTTTTTAGTCTCCATCCATTAAACCCTCATTACCGCAGAGAGCAGACGTTACTCCGCAAACTCTTCCAGACTCTTTCCAAACCTGCAGGCGGACTTCCTCCATTGAGGGTTGAGGCTGCTAATAATCCGGGAGTAAAATAGAAGCATTGGTTTGTGATGCAGCTCGTCATATAAAATGATTCAGAATTGCCGTGTGTAGAAAGGAGATCACGTGTATTTGAGAATCGAGATTGCAATTTTTTTAACGATCTATCGTGCAGCCCTAGCTCCGACTAAAACAGTCACCGGCAGGATGACAAGTGCATATATATCCCCTCCAAACCTGCGAGCAACAGTAGACCGAAACATCTACGTAGTGGTTAACCAGCGAGCAACACCAGGTTAACAGCGGGAAGATCAAAGGAGACATATCCACTTTGTTTACTGCCACTGGCAGTCAGGAAGGAATGAAACAGAGTCACCAGTCCCTGCTCACCAATTGATAAAACAGTAAAACAAAGCAAACCGTGACGTACAGGTGCACTTTCATGTAGTGGTATGGTGAAGCGTTCTTCAACACAACCCGTTGGTAACAAGAGGGTTTTTGCTGATCTTCAACGCCTCTCATTCTATTAAAACATCAGTGGCTTCTTCAGGTGATGAGCGGCTGGTCGACCAGCTGACTGTGGACCAAAAACAAAGCACTGACCATTAGACAGACATTAGAACATAAATATGCTGAATACTTAAATGACTGTAGCTGCAATATTATGCAAAAATCCAGCAATTATTTCCTTATATTTTCATTCCAAGAGGTCAGATGTTCTTGTAATTTTTCAAAGTGGTCTTTAGCAATAGTTTTCCAGATTTTCTGAAGGTCTTTTGAAAGTTTTCCTTTGGACATTGGCTGCTTCTGACTCATTTTCAGCCCAGTCTGTGTACTTGGCCATCTGTGTAAGCCACTTAACATTGACTTATGAATCGTTCTGAAAAACACCTAATTTAACACATTTGACAAACAGAATAGGATTTCTGCGGCATCAAGGCGATTCCTTTATTAATAATATACTTTAATGTGTGTTCAAGCGTGTTTTGATAAGTGCATCAATTTCTTGTTTTCAATATACAAAGAAAACTGATATGTGGTTCAAGATTTGTGCACAGTATGTTTGGATTAACAGTTACGAAGACATTCAAATGAACGTTGTTTCCCTCTTACTGGTTAGCTGCAGACAACCAAGACACCAGACTCAGATGACTATCTGTTATCAAATCTTTTTACCTAGTGAAGCTCAAACTAGCTTAAAGTAGGTCAGACAGAACCAAGGTGAACTTGTTAGCTTAAAGTAAGCTAGCTGTTAGCAGCAGCAGCATCAGTTAAACATCAAACAGTAAATAAACTGGGTTAAGTTAATACTCTATCACCTTTAAATCATGCAGGTATGTCCCTCACCAGCTACACCAACGTGGAACCGTGACAGCAGTGTGTTATAATCAGCTCCGCCGCCATGAAAACTTTCAACCTCACGTACCGACAGACAGGCGCATGCGCAACTGCACCAAAGAGGTGTAAAATAGTAAGCTGTATTACTCAGTCACCCATTTCTAAAATCAAAGTTTGTTTGCGTCTATGATTAGGCCTATTCTAGAAACCGAATAAAAGCCCAACTAAACTGTGGTAGGTTATTTACAAGCTTTAAACACTTAATATAATTCTATGTAAGCCAATTTTGCCAAGATAATGTCTCAAAACACCTGAAACGTGTAAAGTTAATTCTCTAAAATTTGATTCTTAAATCAAATAAACCTTTTCTACCCTTTTAAGGTGCAGTGCTTTTCGAAACAATTATACAATCATAATCAACTGGACTAATTTGGACTGCATGTAAATTTAGATTTTGTGTTTTATACATTGGTTTTATACCATATTGCCTGCTACAAGTGGGTTGTAGAGTGGCGTACAGAGTAGAACATCTTGATAAAATAGCTTATCTTTGACAGGCTTGATAAACTCGGCTCTTGGTCACCCCTTGGTGGTCAAAGGATGTATTACAGGCACAAATCCACAGAACAATATTCAATCAATCAAACCAAGATTTCATTAATCTGAATCAGTTTTAATTTTGTGGTCCATGAAGAATATCTGAGCAAGAATTAAAACGATTAAATCACCTCATTTATAAA
This sequence comes from Leptatherina wallacei, assembly GCA_028567055.1. NCBI lineage: Eukaryota > Metazoa > Chordata > Actinopteri > Atheriniformes > Atherinidae > Leptatherina > Leptatherina wallacei. The sequence continues at coordinate 8,110,648 of JAOXYM010000003.1, forward strand.
ACTTGTCTTCAGTTTACAAACAAACATACAGGATAAAATCCACACAATTTATCAACTGTACATGTTTCATTGTGGTTTTCAGTTTTCAACTGAGGTTAAATATGCAGCCGGTTTTAACAGGAGGAGACTTTACGCACAAAGTGCCACTGAAGACAACAAGAAACTGAACATGAGAAATGTGCAAATTCTTCACATGGAATGATTTTACATACAATTATAACAGAGATGAGTCTCCCGTGAGAACCGAGCACATAAAATTCAGGAATAACTTACAGTGTGTCATACTTTTGTGCGTTTGTCTAACTTTCATAGAAAACTCTTTATGAAACTATATATTAGCATCATCACCAACATCAGTTACATTTTCTTCATAGTTAAAATCATCTGAGTATCCATTAAACTCCATTCTACTCTCTCAACTCATCCATGCTCTGAGGCCAAATGGTTTTCTTCATGAAAGTTTCTTTGAGTTTGCGTCACCAACTTCCTGTGCAGACAGGAAATCCACAATAAGTTTGGCGATTTTTCTAGGCCTCTCCAAGGCCACAGAGTGACCACAGGTTTCCAGCACCTCCACCTGACAGTGAGGCAGCACCCCCTGGATCACGGCAGCGCCCGAAACATCCAGCACCTGAGAGAGCAGACAGGTGAGTGAGCAGCTCATCAGAACTCGGCTGGCCAATCAGCAAATTTTATCTTCTAAAAAAAAAAGACTGATTGATTGATGGACCTTTTCCTCTGTGCATTTCAGTTCCATATCTCCACAGCTGTTGCTTGGATTGCTACTAAATTTGTTGCCGATATTTTTTGCCCCTTACTGAGCAAACTATAAAAACTGAGCCGTAAAACTAGAAACTTCTGACGAGAGTGAATGTATTTATTCCATTTTACAGGTGAAAATATCTGTAAAACTAATTCCAGCGGCCTTCTGGTGACTTACTGCCTCAAAGTGAGAAACTTAACTGGATTCAGTTTGTTGTTTGTGTACTGATTAATAATGACCGGTCAGATCTGAGTATCCTTTGATTTCATGCATAAAATCTGGCACCAGTTATAAAAACTTTTAATTGATGTATAGTATTAAGTAGTACAATATGGGCTACTACTACTACTACATGAGCATATCCCAGCTTCTGTGTTTTGATTTAAATCATTTTACACTCTTTGTGTTTGTTTTTAATCCATAGGATATACTTATGTCTATTGTTTTACCCTTTTACATATTTATATCCTGATGTGCATTTATCTTATGTTTTTAAAACCAAACTAAAAAGCTACTTTTTTAACTTGGCTTTTATTTGAATTGACAAAAGTGACTTAATTTAGCTTCTCTAGGTATTTAAATCTTTATTTGGGGGCTTGCTACATTTTATTTCTATCTTTCTTTTAATTATTTTATGTTCATTTTATTTAATTTAATTTTCCTTTTTTTAGTCTTTTAATGTTTTTCAAAATGCTATTTAGTCTCTTTAAACGTATTAATTTTTATTCTATTTACATCATGTCTAGTTTTTCCTCACTGATATTGCTTCATCAGTTCAGTTTTATACTGATATATGCTCAAATCAGAGGATTTCTGTGTGTGTGTGTGTGTGTGTGTGTGTGTGTGTGTGGGCAAGCGAGGGACAGAGACAGACAGACATAAAGACACTTTAGGCTTTTTTTCCTGTTATTATTTGTGCTGTAAAGCACTTTGAGTTATAAATTGTATGAAAAGTGCTTTATAAATAAAGTCTGATTTCCTACTGTTGGAGGAAACTGGAGTTCCTGGAACCCATACATGCAACAAATAAATACATTTTAGTTACAATTTTGTATCCGTGTGTAGATTTTTGTGTTTTTATATGTGAAATGACAAGTTCTGCAACATATTGTAATATCTCCTCTGTGTTGAATAAATGCAGTTCAGAGACAAAAATTCTTTAATCCTTGATATGTTCTATAAGTGATAATAGGCTGACTTCACAACTGTCTTAATGTGATACTGAAGTTCAGGTCTGAGTCCATGACTACACCCAGGTTTCTGGCTCTGTTGGTGGTTTCTAACTTAGCTGTCTG
>JAOXYM010000003.1:8136242-8156749 GCA_028567055.1 Leptatherina wallacei
ACTCTGCAGTTGTGGGGTGTATCAGTGATGGACAAGAAGATGAGTACAGAGAACTGGTCTGTCAGTTTGTGAGATGGCATGGAAACAATCACATTATCTTCAAAACAAACAAATGAGACTTCAGGAGAAACAGGAGTAAACAAACCACTGTTTACATCCTGGGAGAAGAGTTGGAGGTAGTGGAGGAATACAAGTAACTTGGAGTTCAGCTAGACAAGAGACTAGACTGATAATGCAACACAGAAACATCTAGAAGAAGGGACAGAGCAGACACTACTTCTTAAGGAACTTGAGATCTTTCACTGCCGGCTCCAAGATGTTTTATATATTCTAAAAGTCAGCTTTACAGCATCTGCTGGGGCAGCAGCATCAGAACCAGATACTTAAATAAGCTGAACAAACTGATCAAGAAGTCCAGGTTCTGTGCCGGGAATAACTCTGGAGCCACTAGAGCTGATTGTCCAGAGAAGAATGCTGAAAATAATAGACTAATAATAATAACAATAATTCTTCACATCCTCTACACAACACAGTGTGTTCAATCAGAGGCTTTGTCAAGTCCAATGCAAGACAGAAGGATACAGGAGATTATTCCTGCCAGCAGCCATCATTATTATTGTCTTTTTTTTTTTAAAAACTAACAAATAAAAAAAATATTACAACATTGCAATTATCATTTAATTTTCATTTCATCTAGGGGAATTAAGTGGAAACTGCAGCCAACCATATCCAGCTCTTCCAGTGCCTTTGGACGAACATTATAAAGTACCTATATTGGCAACTAAATGCTATTTCAAGTCTAATATTCCTGCTATCATGTTGCTTTCCATTACATGGCTCAATATGGTTTAGTACAGCAAGCTACAACTGGGAGGCTACGTATGAATAGTTCACTGGAATTAATAAAGTTGTTTGAATCTGAATCAAACAGGAAAGTCATAGTAAAAACAAAAAACGTGAAAGATCCTCTTTCAACCAGTGTTGAGTTTGTTCCTCCTGGGATGCTGTATCAAGGCAGAGCAGTGAGAAACGTGACCATTTGCATCCTCGGACATAAATCGATAATTTCAAGTTATTATATACAAATTAAAAGAATAGATATAAGATTGCATTCAGGTCCTTATGTAGCCTCACCTGGATAACTTGAACTTTGATTTATATGACACAGAATCTGTTTAAGTGTTACCTGGAGGGATCGCTGAAAATCCCAGCATTTCACTTTAAGTTATAAGCCCCTCCTTGCTGGTTTCTTCTTCTTGGGACACCCCTATGAGTTCCTTTGGTTCCCTTACCCCTCCTTTTTCTACAATTCTCATTGAGAGATGGGTGCCAGCATCATTTAATCATTTCCTTATCTCAATCCATCCTATTGTTTCTTATCCTTTTTGTGTGAATTTTTATTTCTATCCAAAACAACATGTGTTTCTAATTGATGATGTGACTATCGTAGCAGATAGAGATATTCTGGGGTTCACTGTTCTGACATTAAATTCAGTTTCCGTTTAATTTATATAGGAAATAGAGGGCAGATTTACATGGTGGCTTTTATTCTTCTTTGTTGTTCTCAGCAAATAAACAGAGACTGTTTCTCCAACAGATTACGCTGTGTCATTGCAACTTAATAACCAGCATAACAGAAATTCACTGGTTACACTAAGTCAGGCTAAAGATTACAGATTGGAAATTCAAAAGCTACTTGGTTAGGATTTTAAAAAAGAGGAACATGCTTTGCCATAAAATATCCTTCTAAAATCTACCACATTATAGAAAACTTCTTTCACTGAAAGGTCCAATCACAGTTTGCAAAAACCACAAATGTGGAGCATAATTCACCTAATTGTACATAAATGCTAATATTTTTGCTTTGTTGTAACTAGTTCATGTTTTATCCTGATGTTAGATATGAGCAAGTTTAGACTTGCAGCCTGTTGACAATTACAGTCATATTTTTAATAGTAAAATAGTTTCATTTACATACACTAACAACGGCGTCTCTTTGTCTCTGCACTGTGTTTGTTCATCATTTTGACGCTTTGAGTTTCCCACCACTGAAACCTGAGCAACAGTTTCTGCCATCACAGTGTCCAGGTGTTTTCAGTGACACGTCTCTGCGTTGTCAGATTACTAGTACTAGTGAGACGATGATTAACCGTCTGGAGCTGCAAACTCAGGCAAAAAAAGTGTTTGCTGAAACAAGTAAGATGCTAAAGATTTTTTGAGGCACATGTGGAGAACAGCCTCTGTTGGATTTGGATCTGTCTCTACAAGCTCAGCCACAGTTATGTCTGTCATCATTATAATTATAGGTTGTAGAGCCTAAAACATACTCGGGCCTGTTTTTAATGGAGACCAGACAGTTCAAACTGATTGGCACAAAGTAACCTGCACAAGCTGCATTGAATTTAAACTAAACTAAATCACACTAAATATGGACAAAATATTTACTTGAAAAGAGAAACAGGACCCCCACGTTCTCTTTTTATGCTTACTCTTTCTGTCAAAAAGGGATGAGTTTGCAGTCTTACAGTTCAGGTCAAAGTAATAACTAAAAAAACTACTTTGTACTCTAGTTTTTTTGTTTACAGCAGCAGCAGCAGTGTCCTGCTTCTCACACAGATCCTCACCAGTTTCTGGCTGAGGCCACCCGGAGCCCAGTCGTATGTCGTGGTGTTGAAGGTTGGATCTTTGCGTGACACCACCGGATTTGTCACGATCATCCGGTTTCTCTTGTACATGCGAAGGCCTCCGCCTCCTTTGACCTTTGCCGTCAAGTGGGAGCTGGGTGAGTCTGCAAGCAGGCGTCCCATTCGTTGATCGTCCTCGAGGTCATTTCCAGGAGCATGGTCGCCAGCGCTGCAGCCACACACCACACAGGCTTTCCTGGACAGAGGACAGGCCAAGAAGGATGAGAGACGGGGCTGTGCAGGACCATGTTGCTTTTTTGTCTTACTGGGCCGTAATGAAGTTCAGTTTGCCTTCTTTTGCACCAAAATACTGTCAACTCACCATGAAGTAAAACTGATCTTATTCCAATAATTGTTTGATCATAATCCAGACTTAAAGCTGCCACATCTGCTTCAATAAGAGACGACTTATGTTGGTTTTGTTTCCTGAGTAGATCCCTTAAAGAAAATTCAGACTCAGTCAACCCTTTGGTATCTTGTGCAAAAAGTCTTGACTTTATGTTAATGTTTGACATTATTATGAAAGCAAGATGATTATAATTAAAATGACATCTGAAAAAGGTTGTACAGCTTTAATAATATATTGAGAAACAGCTGAAATTTCAACTGTCAAATTTAACCAGAATTTATTATTGTTTTATTGATGTCTTTTCAGTATTGAATCCATTATCCATTATCCATTATTGAATCCTTTCTTTTGTCTTAAGTGTTCCTTTTTTGATATTCTTACATTTTCCATTCAAACAAACTGCCCCTCTTATGAAAGTAAGAGCAAAGCGTTTTGGTATATTTTGTGTGGAAGAAGCTTCAAATTATGCTTCACGAGTCTCCTTTTTATTTGAGAGTACAGAGCCTGAAGAGAAGAAATTGGGTTAACAGGAGTAACCGTCGTCACACTAGCTAACCTGTCATTTCTGAGTGGAGTTTTGGGTTTTGTAGAACAGCTGACAAAGTCTGACGACATTGAAGTTGCTTTGTAACAGATCCCTCAGGGCTACCCTGCCCGCCGACTTAAACTGCCCACTAAAGAAACAATGGCACCAAAGCCGTGTGTACTCTGTGATGTAGGCTATATCATGTTTGCAGGCTAAAAACAAAGTAAAACCATATCTGTGGACCCATGTGTGGGTCACTCTGAGAGGCATTAGGTGGCTTGTTTAAACCCTTCATCTTCAGAAAACTGGATAAAGATGAATTATCTGACACTGAATTTCTACCCTTTAACAATGCCAATTAGTGTTTTTTCATACATAATTGGAAAGCCTGATTAGTCACCTTTACAACGGAGTATAACTTGTAGGGATTGTGCTTCTGTGGAATGAGCAACATAGCTAAACATACAGGTAGTGCCCTCTAAAAATGTGCCAAAATCCCCTGCAGCATTCTTCTGTTGGTATTAATTTTTGTTCTGAGATTAAAATGTTATCAGGTGTGTCAGTCACAGATGTTTGACTGGCAACTTACTGATAGAAAGACATATTGGAATGAGATTCTGGAGCCAGTGCTGATCCCTTATGATATAACCTGAATAACTTTTCTGAATGCAATACGGTTAATGGTTCTATCTGTTTATCTTTTATTCTGCTGACTCAGCCAGGAAGGTTTGAAATCCATTTTAACTTTTGTTAAAGTTTTCAGCAAACCATGTTGGGTATAATGGATTAAATGTAATGGAAATTAATCAGATTAAGAACAATAATTACAGTTTAAAACTATGTAATTCAATAATATTTACATTGTCAAAGATTGCTTGGTTAAACAGGGATTACATTTGGAATATGGCAACAAAAACCCATCACTAAGCTTACTTTAGAGGGATCCTCAATCCTGGTCCTCGAGGGCCGGTATCCTGCAGGTTTTAGAAATTCCTCTGCTGCAATACACCTGATTCAGACTCACCCATTGATTTGAGTCAGGTGTGTTGCAGTAGGGTAACTTCTAAAACCTACAGGACACCTGCCCTCGAAGACCAGGATTGAGGATCCCAGCTTTAGAACCTCTAAATTCAATGACGTTTCTAAAAAATATGAATTACAATATCAGTCAGATTTATTTTCTAATGTAGCAAAAAGGACAGGAACCATAAAACCCTGTTTTCTTCAGTAACCTGCTTGACAAAAATTAAAAAACCTTTTATTGGTCCTTTTCACAACAGCTACGTTCATCTCTACCATGTAATTTATAAGCTTATGGGAACTGCACTGTCAGCTAATGAACAACCATGATGTTCCATCAAAGCCAGAACCACAACTTTTTTCTTTTTGAGCGAAGAACTGGTGAATCTGCAGGGACTTATAATTCATTTTTCTTTTGTTTTTAAAGCAGTTGGGGAAAAGATTATATGAAAAAAAAACAAAAAACAGCTGTACCTCCAAGAATGTGGCTGATATCCAGAGCAGCTCTCCTTACATGCCAGACACGTTGGTGCACCTCCTCCTCCAGCACCAACTGCAGTCGCTCTTACAGACATCTGCAAGGAGACACAGCAAAATAATAGACCCATGTTTTTAGTTCTGAAATATATGAATAAAAAAGCCTTATTTGGAGAGCGTTCTTACTAACTGTTGAGAAGAGTGCTGCTTGCAACAAGGTAGTAGCATGCTAACTGTCATAGCTAGCTCTCAGAGAGCGGCTAGCGACCAAGATAAAGAGTTTGCTCACTTGTGTTGCTGCCTCTTCATGACCTCTTTATTTTCCAACAAGTCTCTCTATTAATTTTTTTGGAAGCTTTTAGACAGATATTCCATAAAGACTTATCTACTGTATTATTAGCTCTTGGGGTTAACTGGACTGAACCCACATCAGAGCCTGCTTCCTCATTTAGCTTGAGATAATAAAATGAAATGGCAATGAAAAAGATCAATCATTTACTCTATTTGATAAGGATCCTATAAATCTAGAAGTCAGTCTAAAATAACAAATGGCCAAGCAAAAGTAGCCTGATACAATAATCATAGCCGTTTTTCTTTCTTTTCTTTATTCCAGGCAACTTCTGCCATGATGGTTATTGTGATTTGTTGGTCAAAGCGCTGCAAAAAATCTTAGTTTGTGGTCCAAAGAGTTCACAAAAGCATCACAGAAAAACTGTACTTAAAAATCATGGCAGCATTTAGTTTAATGAAAACCAAGCAACGCCTGGTACAGTACACATTCATTCAAACCTTTTAGAGTCAAGCGAAGAGGATATGGGGGGAAAAATAGCATCTTGGCAAACTAAGGTGGTATTAAGGACTAAATTGTGTGCTGAAGTTTTTGGATGAACAAGAAAAGTTGTTTTGACCGTTTCTCAGTGGGTGTGGAAGGATGAGAAGGCATTACAGACACATACACACCACACAGGCAGGAACGATGATCTCACCGGCCCTCCCAATTACATCATCGTCACTGTCTTTACAAACACTGCTGATCCTCGGCTACACTTTAAACGGTTTACACTGTTAGAGTTACGTGTTTTTGTCTGCATAAGAAATAATCAGTCACAGGAAATTTTGTAATTGAACTTTAGGAAATCGTTTTAAGTTAAGATCCACTTTTTAGCCATTTCTGGAGCTTTAAGTCTAGCACATCACACTGTACAGCATCTCGACAGCTGTATTTGTACACAAATGTTTAAGAGTAAGTGCATTTTTGGCAGGTCATTAGTTTCTGATACACCCTAAAGGCAGTTTAAGGGTTCAAACATGAGTTTAGAGTACAAAGCAGGCATAATTTGTTATTTATAAGGGGGCAGCAAGGGCTTTGTTGTTGCATTATGTCAACACAACTCTAGAAAAATTGTGTGAGATGAGAAACTGCTTTTTAAGCTTCTGGCAGGATATCCGACAGATAAAACCACCTGCTGCTCTTTGTCTGACAGACTGCCCACCTGTCCATCTGTCACCAGGTATTAACAAGGCCATATCTGCTGGTGAGATGATGCTAGTGGCATTCATACATGTAATGTACTCGATAGGCTACTTACAGAGAGCAACATATGCTCTTATATAATAGTAGATTACAGATGCTAAACCTGGTTGCAGGGATTTGCTCCCTAATTTAAACTGGAGAATCTTCATCAGAGTGGGAAAAGCAAGTTTATGTTCCCAGGGGGGGAAACACAAGGTTGACACAGGGATAATGTCTATAAGATCAGTTCATAAGTGCAACCCAAGAAATTAGACATTTTATGACATACTTATACTCCTTCTAAAGACTGATACCACTGTCATGGTTGTAAATTAAGTATTAGCCAACTGTTGTACAGCAGCTACTTTTGAATATGTGACATCAGCAAACATTGAATCGTTATCCATCAATTGATATAACATAGTATTGCATATGCTTGTATACTATACTCCCCTTGTAGGGGTTTTGTTAGGGTCCTGACAAAACAGCAAAAAATGACATTATTGGAGTAAGAAAAAGTTGCATTTTCCAAGTATCCCTACCCTGGAGTGTTTGTAAAAGTGGACAAAGCCTAAAATATAATCAATCAACCTACGTGTTTAACCCCTCCAAGTCATCTTTTAGGCCTCTGCTTGAAAATTATATACCAATAAAGAACTGAATAGTTCTGTGCACGAGGTCAGGAGGTCTATTTGAATACTTTTGGAGTCATTGTAAAGGAAAGATTTTTGAAATCTGTTAAACTGTGTAAATATTTGCATATGTTTTACTAGTGAATAATAAATAAAAATGGCACAAAGCACAAATGAAAAATGTTTCAGGCTTGCTTAAAAATAAACACACTTTCAGAATAAATATTCAGAAAAGATGTCGAGTGTGTATGAATGAGTATCATGTCTGCTACAAGGTGACAGGCTCTCTCTTCCCCTCTTTTCAAACTTTAAACATGCAGCAACAATATTTTCCCTTATTACTGTCCTCCGCTGCAGGAACGACAGGATCCAAACCCAGAAAAACAAACCTGTTGCCTTGTGATGTTGTTGTCATTCCTCATGTTACTAAAGAGCTTAATTATGAGACAGCGAGACAGAACAGAAGCTATAAAAAGGGACACAAGTCGTGTCATTACAATGACAGTTGACAGATGGGTGTATTAGAGGTGTGAAACAAGAGCATGTGACAATAACGGGACGTCTGATCAGCCTCTGTTAATAAGGTCACAGAGATGATAGCTGGAAATAAACAGCTGAAGAATAACAAAACGTCCTTACAGTCATCTAGAATATATATATCGACTGACATTGAGCGTGTTTTCATTAATAGTGGAGATGCATTGATCAGTTTTCTTATTTGGTAACCAGAAAACTTGAGAAAAGGCAGTTTTATCTCCTCGGGTAAATACTGTAAGGCTGCAATGAATCCTCATTCTAATAATCAATTGATAGTTCAGTGTGGAAAAAGATCCGATAAGCAGAAGAAAATGAATGAATGGATAAAAATGTTGAATATCGCTGATTAATCACTTAATTCTGTCAACTAATTACCCTTTTTGTTGATTGAATCAAAACAAGTTATCATTGGATCAACACTTCGAGCTTTTATATCGTTTTTATTACATGAGGCAGTTTTCTCCTCTCCTTTTCTACAGTAAGAAGCAGCAACAAATACAGCCCTAGAAGCCACTCTGAATGAGAGTTTTTACCAAACAATTCATGGGAGAAAACTCTTTCTGAGGAAAATATGCTGCAGCTCTATATTTAGGAGTCAGATAAGATGAGTATGTTGTAGGTAGATCAGACTTGGCCGAAGTTCAGCCGAGTTATTTAGAATATGTCAGCTATGTGAAATGCAAAGTGCAGGAAACGCTGTGAGATAAGAGGCTGGAGGTCGCAGGATATAATTCAACAAGCTGCAATTACGCCGCTGAGTCTGAGTCCAAGCCAAGAAATGTGACTCATGCCATCCTCCACATTTCCTGTTGGCCTGCTTTTAGAATAAATCCGGAAAAAGTCAAATAACTCAGATGAAATTTCAAGTGGTGTCACCGTCTCCATCCAATTATTATTGTGATTTATATCTAAACAGATTCAAAAACTTCTGCAATATATTGGACTGTTGATGAGTGTATATTTGGTATTTTATACGGTTGCATTTGTCTGTTAATCTGTTGGTTAATTGATGGACAAATAATCAGTTTGGGTGACTGACACTGAGCCATTTTGATTTAAAATGTTAAACGTGTCTGTGGGTTTGTTGTATCTTCTTAGCCTGAACATTTATACCCCATTTTTCCTGCTCAGACGCTCACTTTAAATTCTCATTTGTTTTGGTTAAAGTCAAATTCAGCACACACCAGATTTCATGCTTTCATGACAAAATGATTGTTCATTCAAACAGCAAGCACGTGCACTAGAAACCTCTTTATCTGTGTTTGAAACAACAAAACATCACATTTGTGCAGCCACTCGAGAGATTAGATTGAGACGCCATTTGTGGATAATGTAACGTTCATGACGTTCAGCCCTGGTATACTCGTAAAAACATGGATGGAAAAAGTCATACGAGTTATATCAAGGGAGAAAAAGGGATTTGACTCACTTTGGCCTTAATGTGAACAGAGCTTTAGTTACCTGCTGTGTTTTGCGTGGCCTGGGTTTTTACCTGCAGCATTTTCAGGTCATTTTTGTAAAGTTTTCTGTCTTTAATTAAAACTTGACCTATGCAAGTTTATGCCCCTGAGGCTTAAAAAAAAAAAGTATTATTATCTTTTTACATAAAAAAAAGAAAGAAGTAACACGTGTCTTTCTCTTTTTTGTTTTGAACCTATTAAGACATGGATGATGTTGTTAGCTATTAAAAAATAAATAAAAAACTTTCTCTGGTTGTTAAGAAAAGTACATCACTTACATTTTTAACACTGTTTAAAAATCATTTTTAAAATGATTTGAAAGATACAAAATAGTGTTATTTCTAAATATCTGTGATACACTTGTAGCATGTACGTTGCCAATGATTTACAGAGCTGTGTTAGCATGACACTGGCTAAGGTTTTGGTCAAGAAATAAACTGTGTTTGCAGCATAAATGCCAGCTTTCACAGAAAAAAGTACTGGAGACTGGGCTTAATTAACTGAAACAGTTAAATGGTTGATTGGTGATGAAAATAATTTTTAGTTGTTAAACTGTTTTAACCTGAGCTTTTGTTTGTTATTTTGGTCACAGAGTAGCCTTTATATCCTGTAAGTATATAAATATGTGTGTATATGTGTATGTTTGTGTGTCTTGAGTTATTTTCCCCCCTGGTGATGGAACTTTTTCCGGCTCAAGAGCATTACTACAGGGATCAAACCCTCAACAGGTGGCACTGATCAGTCAGGTTATCAGCCTCAGACTAATGTGACCTCTGGACGGACATCCAGCTGAATTACAGGAGGATCTTTGGGAGGCCAAGTGCCGCCAAAACAGATCCCACAGGAGGATCAGGTCCATGTCATCACAGACAGAAAGGAGAATTCTTCTGTTTGATACACACTCCATGTGAGCAGGTCCGTCATTTGTCCAATGATTGACTGATTGTCTGATTTCCAAATATCTTTAACTGCAAAACTTAAAGTCTAAATAAGCATGTCAGAGAGCAAATATATCATGAATGAGGAGTCAACAAGTTTTCACGTAGAGGGATAAAAAGGAGAGGTATTGTGATCATCTTTCACCCTTTAACTGCAGCGATGCTTTTCTTTCTCTGAGAAATTCCCGTGGACATATATGGGCTTTTTTCTTCTTCCTGTCTAAAAAGCAATCGGCTCTCTAACAAAAGTAAACATCTTCACCTGCGATCTGGCAATGAATCCCTCGGCTGTGGCACTCTTTTCTCATAAGAGTGATTGATCAAGGACAGTTTTATGAACGCTTTTCATCCAGTCCAGAAAATATTAATAAATAGAATGTTTTGTCACTGGTCTGTCTACAAAAATGCTCCATGTTGAGAAAATCTCAATGAAGAAAGACAATACAGATGACCTGTGTGACAAAACTCATGATAAAGACTAGTCTCTTTCATCGTGTGCGGTACATGTCTGCCTCATTGTTTCCCAGTCCCTGGCGCATGGCGGTGCAAGTTAAATCCCTTACAGATAAAGACGAGTTTTAGACATTCTGGTCTCGTGCTGGACATTCAAGAACAAAATCAATCATAAGAATTTGATTTGGATGAAGAATGATGTGTTTGTTCACTGCTCGTAATAAATGTGTTTGATCAGCCTTAATTATTTAGATCAGATGGCTGCAGACCCATCAGGAATGAATAAAGACAGAAATAGCCTTATTCTCTAAACATCACAGGATAGCAGACATTATGTGTTCCTGAAAAACTTTGTGTTAGACTGGAGACAAGGTTTAGTAGCTAGGCTAGTCTTATTGTCAAACAAACTGTAAACTACGTATTTTACAGATATACGTAAATAAATCTGTTTTTCATGTTGTTTATTTATTTAATCTTCTTATCCCAGTGTTTGTTGCAGAGACATTTTCTGGATTATTTTTCAAATATGTGCTTTTTAAAACTTACTTCCATACAGATGCATCAGAAATTATAATTAAATTCACATGTAACAAACATTGAATCAAAATTTGCTGCTCAAAATATTTAAAAGAATCACTTAATGTTAAAGTTACCAAATATCTGATCAGTGAAGAAAAATGAGATGTTAAACCTTTTTTACTTAAAACTGATATTTTAAGACACTTGTTGTCTGTGCATGTAAATAAAATGGCAATAAATTTCCCTTTCATTAATTGATTAAAGGCTCCTCATTCCATGACAGGTTTTCCTAGACCTCCATCAGTAGGAAGAGATGCTACATCCCATCAGACTGAGTGACCCTCTGACCCTTGACCTCAATATCTGTAGGTCTGTATACGCATGCAGATGTTTCTACCTTCTCCATGGCTGAGCTCACGTCCATGTCGTCCAGCGTCTGTCAGCAGAATGACTCCTCGGCTCTCTCTGCCTCTCCTCTTTCAGAACAATGAGCCTTTAAATTCCTCTCCTGTCGACCACACTTCCTCTCTCCCCGCCCACCGTCGCTCTGCTGCCTCAGTGATTCAGCCGTCTACACATTTATCCACCTCGTTCTTTTTTACCCTCTCTTTCTTCTTCTCAAACATCTCTCTTGTCTTCATCTTTTTTTGGTAAACAAACAGCAATAAAAACCTGTTTTCCTCTCCTTCAGCTATGATCCCCCCCCTCCTCCCCCCCACACACTTTAATTCATCTGGCTGCCAGCTCTTCTCCACCCTCTGCAACATGAACTGAGGAGGTTTCTTCACCTCCTGATTTTGTGTCCACACGTTGCTGAGAAGAAGCTGGTTTGTTGCCAAACACAAGTTTCACTCTCTGCTGAGCGGTGAGATCATCCTGCTCTTTTAAATATTGAGGTTACTTACAATGTTACATCTGGAAGCCATGCATCAACAGACAAGCACTAATCAGTGAGGGGTTATGGTGTTAGAAACAACAGCTGTACTGTTTCCAATGAGCAGGCTGTTGGATCGGTCCTGGTCTGGACTGTAGGGCTACCTGGATCAGTGAAGCTGGAGTGGACAAAGAGAGAGAGAGAGAGAGAGAGAGAGAGAGAGAGAGAGAGAGAGAGAGAGAGAGAGAGAGAGAGAATGAGGGATTCCCTGAACATACTATTCCAGCCAATCAGAGTAAGCCTGAAAAACTCCACATCCAATAAGAGCAGAAATTCCTCCTCCTCCCAGTCTGCAGTACAACATAGGCAGTGAGACACCTCCACTGTAAAGTCAAGTGATAATGATGATGTGCACATGACACAGGTTTGGGAAACAAAGACAACCTTTATGGAGGTTGACAACTTGTCTGCATTAATTAGGATTTACTGTCCAGATTTTTCAGCTTTTGTGACACTTTCATCCCAAAATCTTTAACATTTAACATCTTCTGCCTTGCTTTTGCAGTGTAAAAAACCTCCTTTGTACCATGAAGATCTTTCTCATCCTGACTAATTGTAATCAGGAAGGGCTGAACGGATAAGTAAAACATAGGGAGGAAAGGAATGACACAAATAAAAGAGGGAATGGGAGAAAGAAAGGAAGGTGGAAGGAAGACAGGAAAGTGGCAACTGAGGAAACAAGGAAGGAAGGAAAGGGACACAACAAAGAAAAGAGGAAGAAAAAAAGAAAGAAAGTTGGAAAATTAATAAAAAGGCTAAGGAAGAAATAAATAAAGTAGGTAAGACCAAAAGTAAAGAGAGAGAGAATATATATATATATGATGTCTCTATTTCTTTTTCCTACTTGCTAACACCGTTATATACTTACAAGACAGTAAGTATAAAAGGTATAGTTTGTCTCAGTATAGTTTGTTCAAGTGGAGTGAAAATAAACGCAGCCCCAATGTTCCCGGGAAAACTATTTGCGTCATGAACACCGCACAGGCAAAAAAAAAGTTGAGTTTGTTTTGTAGTGCAGCCTGAGCCGCTTTATTTCGCACACAGGTGTACCACACCAGAAATCCCGATCCACTCAGTCCTGTTGATAAAAGCAAACGCACCCTGAATAAAGACCTTGTGTCTTTATAGCGAATCTACCAATCAGAAAACGTGACGTCAGCCAGTTATGTGAATATTCATGTATTTTCGCGGGCTTTGGCAGTCACGTGCTGCGTTCGCGCGAAAACTCAGTCCCGGCAGGAAGGAGACGAGTCTTTAGAAGAGGCAGACACACAGCAGCACAACAATGGCGGTGAGTAAAAACGGATTAAAACCAATAAAAACCCTTCAGCCGTGGATTTTTTTGTTATTATCTTAAACTAATGGAGGAAGACGTTTAATAAAACAGATATTTTCTGTTGTTGTGTGAGTTTGAACTTCTGAACTACTGTCGCAGTCACAACAATGACATAGAGGTTCACTAAAATTAATCCACAGCTTAATTTGAGTTTAGTTTAAATGTTGTTAAGGGCTCTGGATAAAGTGAACATAATGTTTTTAAGTGGCAGTTTTCAGCTAACAGAAAACATGATGTGTGAAGCTCTTGTTGAGTTATCTCTTTCAGGAGAGACCTGCCATGTGGTTGCTAAGCATCGTTTTGTCTTAATAGAGGATGAAGGTCCTTTTTTTTTGTAAAAAATCATATTTTTACACGTGTATATTTAGCTGGTGGCCCGTGATTCATCCATGTGTGTTGTATTGATTGTGTCTAATCCCACATGGTCTTTTTTTATATACATCATATTTATGGGTTACTGTCAATGATAACAATTTACTGAGTGCCTTATCCATTTAAGCTTTACTGTGTTATATTTCTGTTTTACAGGGAAAGTATATTTCTTAAAACACTATATTATTTGTTAAAATGGAGTTAGTTTACTTTGGTTCAGGCCATAAATGAGCAGACATGAAACCTTAGAAACAATGCAGTAAGTATGATCAATATAACCATGCTGTTTAAAAAAACTACTTTTAAACAATTGTATTTGAAAACAGTAGCTACTTGTAACCAGTACAAATAAGATCTTTCCCAGTTACATGCAAAGACATACATGTGGAATATGTATTAAAAATGGGTGATCTGAAGTTGATAAAAAAAATGAATGCAGATAATAAGGATTTATTTGGATGGACTTGTAGCATGTGCTGAGTCAGATGAAATCATGAAACGGTGCAAACAACCAAACGAGTCCATGACTAAAGAAATTTGCTGGTTTGGATGTAAAAGTGAATAAACTTTGGTTTTCCTCGGTGTTTCAGGATTCCTCTGAGTCGTTCCACGTGGTCACGAGCCCCAACCGACCCTCCAGGAGAGGAGACCTGACCTCCAGCCCTGGACGAGACCTGCCTCCCTTTGAAGATGAGTCTGAAGGGCTGCTGGGGGATGAACCCCTGCCTGGAGAGGAGGAGGAAGATGGAGATGGGGAGGAACTGATTGGGGATGGGATGGAGAGGTGAGGCCCAGTTTTAGGATACCGGAATGCAGTATTTATTTCAGAACTTGATAACAAGAAGTTCCTCTCCTTGTTCAGGGATTACCGTGCCATCCCGGCCCTGGATCAGTACGAGGCAGAGGGTTTGGACCTGGATGACGAGGATCTGTCGGAGATGTCGCCTGGAGCCCGAGCTGCTGCTGAGGAGGCAATGAGGAGGAGGGACAGGGAGCAGGGGCTCAGTGGACGGCTGAGGAGAGGACTGCTTTACGGTGAGGAGTAGATGTTTGGAAAATTCCATCATAAGTTTACCTAAACCAATCAGATTAATGGATTTGAAATCAGTAGTTAATCAGATTGCCTTTCGTAAGTTTAGCTTCTGATGTGACCGATCGTGAATCAGCATCTTCCATTACTGACATGAAACTGGTCCTTCAGTGCCGGTGTCGGACACCGATTGGCTCTGAATCAATAGCACAGCGTACTGAGAGAGTGATTTCTGTCTTTCAGACAGTGAAGACGAGGACGACGAGCGCCCCGCCGCTCGACGAAGGCGCTTAGCTGAGCGTGCAGCAGAGGGGGCCACAGATGGAGATGAAGAGGAGATGATCGAAAGCATTGAGAACCTTGAAGACATGAAGGTTTGTGGAGCAGTCGCAGAAGCCTTGAAGCTTACGGAGTCTGTCTGTAGCAGATCGTGTTTTTTAACGGCTTCCTGACCTTCAGGGCCACACCGTGAGGGAATGGGTCTCCATGGCGGCACCCCGGCTGGAGATCTACAACCGCTTCAAGAACTTCCTGCGAACCCACGTGGACGAAAACGGACACAACGTGTTCAAAGAGAAGATCAGCGACATGTGTAAAGGTAGGTCCAACTTCGCAGTGATGAACCTCTTTGACATGAACTGTTGTCAGCTTCAAACAAATGAACCTGTCTGATCATCTGCAGAGAATAAGGAGAGTCTGGTTGTAAACTACGAGGACCTCGCAGCTAGAGAGCACGTGTTGGCTTATTTCCTGCCGGAGGCTCCGACTGAGATGTTGAAGGTGAGTTTATGTGACACTGAAGGTTGTAAAACGGAGACATTATTAAAGATGAAGGAGCTTTAAACCTCCTGGGTTGGTTCAACATGTTTATTGTAAATGATCGTCCCATATGAGGCAACCCAACCAGAATGGTTCCTAAAATTATCTGAAAGGACAAAAAAAAAGGTCCCTTATAACCTGAAAAGGGTTCAAACCAACCTGGATGTGTTGTGACCAACTTTTCTTCCCTTCGTCAGGTTTTTGATGAAGCAGGTAAGGAGGTGGTGCTCGCCATGTACCCGAAATACGACCGCATTGCTCACGAGATCCACGTCCGCATCTGCAACCTGCCGCTGGTCGAGGAGATCCGATCGCTCAGGTATCGCTGCGTTCACGCGGTGGAGATTAGACTCCATTCATGAGAAGAGAACATTGTGCACCTGTGAAAGTTCTTGACGCCTGGTTTTCTTCTTCTTTGGTCCTCCTCAGGCAGCTCCATCTGAACCAGCTGATCCGGACCAGCGGCGTGGTGAGCAGCTGCACCGGCGTCCTCCCTCAGCTCGGCATGGTCAAGTACAACTGTAACAAGTGTAACTTCGTGCTGGGGCCCTTCTTCCAGTCCCAGAACCAGGAGGTGAAGCCGGGCTCCTGTCCAGAGTGTCAGTCCCAGGGGCCTTTTGAGATTAACATGGAGGAGGTGAGAGATGGTTTGTTGTTGGAGTCATACTTTTAAATCCCAGTCTTGGTTTTCTCTGCATGGAGACACACTTTGACTTTTAAAAGCACCTGTTGGCATGTTACCTTAGCAACCAGGTTACTTTCTGAGCTGACCAGTCATCTCCCTCCAATAGACAGTGTACCAGAACTACCAGAGGATCACCATCCAGGAAAGTCCGGGTAAAGTGGCGGCTGGACGCCTGCCTCGCTCTAAAGACGCCATCCTGCTGGCAGACCTGGTGGACGGCTGCAAACCCGGAGATGAGATTGTGAGTCCATGCTGCTCACCCTCTAGGGATGGGACAATATGCTTTCCTACTGATTAGATTCTTTTACAATTTTTTTTGGGTCCCGATTCGGTCTGAATTGCGATTCTTGTGAGTCGTCTATATTCCCGGTTTGTGTGAAGTAAAAAAAAAAATTCTACAAATTATTTTTTAAATTCCAGATTAGGAATACACAAGGAAGTAGCCAGACCATCATTCTGCTTGCTATAATGTCCGACAAGACCAGTGAAAATGGGCTATAAAAAAAAAAACAAAAGAAAAAAAAATCGTTGCAGATTTTTTACAAAAAATTTGATTTAAAAACCGTGAAACAAAAAATCGC
This sequence comes from Leptatherina wallacei, assembly GCA_028567055.1. Classification (NCBI taxonomy): domain Eukaryota; kingdom Metazoa; phylum Chordata; class Actinopteri; order Atheriniformes; family Atherinidae; genus Leptatherina; species Leptatherina wallacei. The sequence continues at coordinate 8,153,108 of JAOXYM010000003.1, forward strand.
GATATTTATGTGAATTTATTTATTTTTCCCTCCCACCCCTGTCACCCTCATCAGACCACCGGAGATGAAGAAGCAGAGCAGACATGTCCCAAAAATTACAATCATGAAAAAAACATATAATTTTAATAAAACCTCAGGTGAAAGTGCACGTAGGTGGCGGATGCTGAAACTGAGAGAAAAAAATCATAGAATATGAACTGAGTCCAGACTAAGAGTTGCTGGTTCCTGGAAGACAACTCTGAAACATAAAGGATGTTGACACAATGAAGGAAGACTTGTGTTTTAATTCTGAGGGTTTTCTTTTTCCCCTCCCCAGGAGCTGACGGGCATCTACCACAACAACTACGACGGCTCTTTGAACACAGCAAATGGCTTCCCAGTGTTCGCCACCGTGATCCTGGCCAATCACATCACCCGCAGGGACGAGGGCGTCGCCGTGGCAGAGCTGACTGACGAAGACGTCAAGGCCATCGTTACCCTATCGAAGGACGAGCGCATCGGAGAGAGGGCGAGTTATAAAACAGCAGAATTCGGAGTCAGACTCAGAAATTGTGATCACACGGTGGTCAGGATTAATAAGCTGAAGCAGCATTTAGTGGTTTTGTGTGGTCAAACTCCGCTCAGATCAAGTCCTGACACTTCTCATCTCTTCATTGCTGATATTTTTCTGTCTCTTCTTCTTATTGCAGATCTTCGCCAGCATGGCACCGTCCATCTACGGTCATGAGGACATCAAGAGAGCGCTGGCTCTCTCGCTGTTTGGAGGAGAGCCCAAAAATCCAGGTAACAGCTGTTGGATGTGTGTGTGTGATCCTGAATCAGGCCCCATCCACACTGAGACAAAATCATTGTCTTTTAAAGACATTTTTCGTTGTTCAGACGGAAGCCTTTGCTGCAAGATGTGCATCCACATAATTTTAATGAAAAGGCTGTGGTATTAACTCCAGGCCTGTAGGTGGCGCTACGGTGCTGCCACAGAAATGCATTAAAAACTGAGAAGACATGAAGCATGCTCAGATGTAAATCACTGGCAATAAAAAGGCAGCAGCAGCAGAAGAAGAAGATCTAAGCTGGTGCTTTCATACAGACACGGTTCTGGCCCTGGTCTCAGAACCTCGATGCTTTCTGGCAAACCAGCCAGTCAGACCATTTTAACCAGAACCAAAGTGGACTTTACTATGGGAAAGATGGGCATGTGACACCACGTCCAGCTCCACTTGTGTCCAAGACTTATTTCTATTGTGGTATTCCTCCTCCACTCTCTGAAAATTATTGATGATTTGGTCCGGTGCTCTTGTCTTTTTTATTTATTCATTTATTTAACTGTGTAGCAGCTTCCAGTACAGAACCGTGAAGACATTTACAGCCATCATTGGTCTGGCTTCGGCTATTTTTTCTTAACTTTATTGAAACATCAGTAATAAAGCAGTCTGGTGTTGGGGTCAATGCAGCCTTCCCCTGCCGATGACATCATGGTTTGTGAGAGATCCACTATCTTTCGGTCCCTGTTGAAAACGGACTTTTTAGCTTTCGAACCAACTTATTTTTGATGTGACACACCAGCAGGTTTAAGATTAGGTCTGGGAACCGTCACTGTTTCCAGTCAGTCTTGTCAAAGGACTCTGGGACAGTTACGTCACTGGGTCGTTAAAAAAAGATGTCTCGGTTGTTCACATGGGAAGGAAATGGGCGGTGTTTGCAGAGAGATTCACTCTGGGAACAGTTTTAGAAGTCCAGCGGTTTCTGACTCAAAACGCTGGTTTTGTATGTAGCAGAAACACTAAACTTGTCCCCGTGTGTACAGGGCCTCAGTTTGTCCTCCTTTCACTCAGTGCTTCATTAACTCACCTTTTCTCCTGCAGGTGGCAAACATAAGGTGCGTGGGGACATTAATGTGCTGCTGTGTGGAGACCCAGGAACAGCCAAGTCCCAGTTTCTCAAGTACGTGCCAGAATCATTAAAAGATACCAGTGCATTTATTTATGTGAAGTTAGGACTTTAATTCTCCTTGAAATTCACTGTTGAGTCAGTAACTTTTTAAAAGATCTGAAGGAATCAAATAAAAAATAAACAATGTGTTTAATATTCCCATCTGATGGTCGGAAACAAAGATGGCTGAAGTGTTTTTCTTCTGCAGGTACGTGGAGAAGGTGGCGAGCCGTGCTGTGTTCACCACCGGTCAGGGAGCCTCCGCCGTCGGTCTGACCGCTTACGTGCAGAGACACCCGGTGAGCCGGGAGTGGACGCTGGAGGCCGGAGCGCTGGTGCTGGCCGACCGTGGAGTCTGTCTCATCGATGAGTTCGACAAGGTGAGCTGAGGTCCGACTGGATCTTCACACGACTCAAAGTAGTTTTCTTCTGTTAAACGCAGCTGTGGACTTTGTCCTCCAGATGAACGATGCGGACAGGACGAGTATCCACGAGGCCATGGAGCAACAGAGCATCTCCATCTCCAAAGCCGGCATAGTCACCTCACTGCAGGCCAGATGTACCGTCATGGCCGCCGCCAACCCCATCGGTACGTGGCCCAGAAACATGAACAGGAAATCTTTGTCATGAGTTAATGTGCGGTGCTGCAGTCTTCTGTAATTTTCTGGTTGACATTGAAAGTGTGGATGCTTCCTGTTTGCCTTTTGAGGTGCATTTGTTTCACTCTGGTCCTCTGGTTTGGTTGCAGGCGGCAGGTACGACCCATCTCTAACCTTCGCTGAGAACGTGGACCTGACGGAGCCCATTGTGTCACGTTTTGACGTGCTGTGTGTTGTCCGGGACACCGTCGACCCCGTGCAGGTACAAACATGTTAGCACCGTCAGCACTCCAGTTATGCACTGAGTCAAAGTGGTTAACAGTGCAAACTTAATATTCAAATTACACATAATTTATCTGATTTGATTTAAAATAAATTTTCTTTGCATAATCGTTAAGATAAATGATTTTGTCCGAGGGTTTTGTCACTTCATTTCACTTTAAACCAGGAACTTGAACTTAAAACCAGCTTGTATATGTAGAATGTCTGCAGGATATCTGGTCATTCAGAGGAAACAGATTTTTATCTGATGAAGATATTGATCAGAAAGTCTTTCCATATGTAGAATATAATTGAAAGTGGCTTAATTTTAGATATAAAAGCTGGAAGAAAAAGATGATTAATAAAGAATTATTAATGAAAATAAAACACCATGATAAAATGGTAATGAAAATGATACAAAAATAATGAAAATACATTCATCTCTAAAGAGAATTTATAATATTATAGGTTACATTTATTTATTTTTAAATAATCAGTGAATCAGATTCTGCATACAAGTCATCCTGAGGTGCTACTGGCAGGAATGACCTGCTTCTTTCTGTGCCACCAACCTGAAGAAGCCTCTGATTGAACACTTTGTTTAATAAATCTTATTTATTTCTTCATGAAAATTCATATTTCATTTAAAATATTCATCTTAAATATTTATTGTCAATGAATGTTTTTTAATAAACTGTTTTATAAATATTTGCGCTAAATCAGAATTTTAACTTAATCGGCAATTAGCTTCTCCAAAAATATGTTGAAACTTTTTTTTTCTCTAACAATTACAAAAACTGATTAATTGCAGTTTGTGTTGAATAAGAATATATTATTATATATCATATATATA
>JAOXYM010000003.1:8162522-8175202 GCA_028567055.1 Leptatherina wallacei
ACACACACACACACACACACACACACACACACACACACACACACACACACACACACACACACACACACACACTGAGCAGGCAGGGTGCCACAATTTCATCATTTTCACCAACAAGAAATGGATGAGTTTGACATCAGTCCTGCATCAACATGGATATAAATGAAACATTTTCTGATAAAAAAAAATACTGAAACAATGTCTTATTGTATTTATCAGTAAAATTTGGATATACTTTAGAAAATTTTAGTTTTTAAAAATTGTGGGGTTTTTGCCCAGTGATTTAGTGTTTTTGCAGCATTTCATGGCCAACGTCTGAACAAACAAACACCACCAAGCATCAGGTGGCGGATATAAACGAAGCAAACATTTGGATGAATATCGATACATTTTTTATTATTGATTATTCTGCGTGTTCATCATTTAATCCAGAAAACGTCAGATTTCAGTTTGTGCTCCAGTTAATCTTTAGAATAAACAAGTGGGTTATTTATTCAGTTAGTTATAGATGAACATATTTCCCATACTTTTTAATGAATTTCGCGGGCTTGTTTTCCATTTAATAGAAAGAAAGGTTGTTTATTTAAAGAAGATGATCACCATCATTTTTCTTACCAGTAGCAGAGTCTGCTCCTGTGTGAACTTCCAGTAGTTTCTCTGAGTGTGAATTGTCTTCATCTTTCTCTGAAGACACATTCCTGCTGCTTTTACTGAAATAAAGATGTTTTTCTTTAAAGTCTGAAGCTAAAGTGATAAAAAAAGATATATTTAAAAGCTGAAGTTTTATTATAAAAAAAATTAAATCAGCCTCACAGATTTTGGAGATGACCCCCCCCCACCCCCCCACCCCACCCCTCCATACCCACACACTAATTATTGATTTTTTTGGGGGGTCCAATTAGAGATGGGAGGAGATAATTGGGATAAGAATCTTTCTGTCTCCCTCCGGGGGGTTGAGGGGGATTTGGGGGAGGATTGAATGAAGCTTTTTATAATCCGATCTGAGGGGTGTTACAGCACGGAGATGAGGCGTGGTGTTTAGGTTGACCCCCCCCCCAACATGATGTTCAGAGCAGAGGAAACTGACCCATTATGTTTCAGTTATGTGAGCTGAAAATCCTGAATATATAAATGTCGACTTTTTATGAATTTTTTGTTTGAAACTTTTTAGATTTTCAGCGTGTACATAGAAAAGAAAATAGCAAAGAAAATAAAAATGTAGAAGTAGATGCTTTCAGCTGAAACAAGTTTGTTTTGAAACACAAGACATACTTTCATTATTAATCAATATGCCAAACAATCATTTTGTTTTTAAAAAAAAATAGAGAAATTTCTATAAAAAAAGGGGCAAACAAACTTGAAGTTTCCATAACAGTAAAAATAAAGTTTGTTTTAGAGGGAAACGTTTTATTTCAACTTTATTTCAACTTTATTTGCAGCTTTAAATGTTTGTGAAAAGTTTGTGAAATTATGTTTTTTTTATTATGTTAACCTTTCATGCACTCTGGTCCCAGAGAGGAATAAGGTATTGCAACCTTATTCATGTGGTGGTCATCTTGTATCCCAACTTTAAAAGTAGAAAAGTGTCTGTCTCCCACCACAGGCCAAAAGAAAAAATAATGCTTTTTCATGATTCATACATTCACATTGGTTTCCTCAGCTAGGCACGCAGTCAAAATGAAAAAGACCAATATGGATTGTTACAGATTAAAATCCAATTTAATTCAATAACAATTCTGTCAGAGTCCAATTCAATCCAGTTAAATCTGCCTTAAAAAGACATTACTGTTATGCCCCCCCCCCATAATGATGGATAATTTGGCATCCATCTTGCAACCTGCCTGTACTCTGAGCTCTCTCCAGACAGTAAAAGTCAGTACCATGATGACTCTTGTCTTATCTTTTACTCTGCCACTTGCTCTCTTTCGTTTTTTTTCTCTTCTTCCGATAATGTCCTCTTGCATTTCTTTGATGAATCGGCCACAGAGCGCGTTCAAAATGACCAGCGCGTTGACAGCCAGTTGCTAGCGTGTGACGTAAAATGAAACTCGGGTGTAAAGTGACGCAGCGTCCCAGAAGCAAGAGTTGTGAAGCGCAATTTCTCAGCCTCAGGACACTGCTGGGCAGCGTCGGCACCAGGAGTGTTCATATTGAATTTCAGTTTGCAATCAAAACGAGTCAGAAACGCATATTTCTAAAGTCAGAAAGTTATATAGTGCTACTTTTAGATGACTTCTTCTGTGAATTGGCTCTAAACAATGGGAGAAAATGCAAGTGTCCAGCAGGTGAAATCTCCCGAACATCCACAGTTGTGTGCTGGGTGTCCAGCTTCGCTACGCTCGGAAGCTCTGTGCTTTATCATCTCCTCATTATGGCAGACGACCTTGATCTGCCTTTTGACTTTATCTTCTGACCAGATAATGAGCGGAGACTGTTTTGTCACATGACAGAAATAGCTTAGTCATCTGCAGATCTTCCTCGTCCTTAGGCAACCAGTTTTCCCAGCTCAGCCCGCAGGCAGACCCTATGATACCACCTCATATTAGAGCTACTCAGTCAGGCCCAAAGGTATTTTCTGGGCCCAGAGCCCTGCCCTCTGGCCCTGATGGAGCCCTGGAAGTGGTGGTGGAGTTCAACCACTGTTGGCAAAACAATCTCAACATGGTTAATGGGAAATTTTGTGGCTGCCTGATCATTCCTACAGTAGATGATAGTGAAGCTAGTCCTTTAAAGACTTTCATTTCAAGGAGGAATAGAGAACATTTTTAAACAAACGTTTCCATTTTGTTTCCGTTTCCATGTCTAAAGGGATAACATGGAAACGTACAACACTATCCTGCTCACCTTAAGGCAAATTTACCTACATTTTTCGACTGAAAAAAGGTGCATTTAGTCTACTGCACTTATTGCTTTTACCTAAAGAAAAGAAAAATGGATACGTCTAGAATCCAAGCTGTCTTTTTACTGCTTCAGACTAGTGTTCAAATGTTGATCAGAAACAAATGAGCTGGTCTGATTTCTAAGCTCTGGTTTTTTTTCGTCTTCAGGACTAAAATTAGAGCAGTGTTTACTGGGAGATGTCTGTGGATTCAGCACAGTGTTGACTCAGGGCTTTAAGAGGAAGAGAGGGATTAAAACAACACAATCAGAGCTCCTCTCTCCGCTGGGTGATGAATCTCTTATTCGTCTCTCCTCCTGTTCATCCTTCCATCCTACACCTCCATCCTCTCTCACACATCTTCTCTCTGTCCTTGGAGCCGCTCACCGGATCAGTGATTCACAGCGAGGAGGACATTTTATAGGCCACTGGTTTTCTTTTGAAGCACGTTATAAAGGTGAACTTCATGAAGGTGTCATTTAGTCTCTTAGGCATTTTAAATAATATATTTGATCAGTTTTTACTGTCAACAAATATAATCTATGCTTTTGTTTAGTCTCACTGTTTGCTGTCCCCCAAAAATGAGAGTATTTAACACTGCTGTGTCATTGGTTCATTATGTGACTGCATGTAGAGATTTGGAACATGGATTAAACACCTGCCTACCCAAATGTTTTCATCCCATAAGTTTTATGCCTAAATAGTCAAAACTGCCATTTATTTGGCATGTGTACAAACGTTTCCTGTGTCATCATTCCTGGTGAGACTGGCCTGCCCTTGTGATTGTTGTTTTTCAACATCTAATGTCTTGAAGTTGAAAGCTGCTCATGTTCAGAAGGAGGGAACACTTAGAGATCTGAGTCTCCTTTGCCTGTGTGGGGGTTGCTGTGTTGGGCTGCAGAGCTTAACATCCTTCAGACGTGTTGCAGACCTGTTGGACATGATATCATAATCTGCTCAGTCAGCCTCTGAGGTCAGACAGCCATCTGTGGTCCCAGACAGAGAGCACCATGGGATACGGGACCATATAGAGATGGGTCTGGCTCTGGGGGATTAGTGATGAATGAACAATAATCAGATCAATAATGATTTGGCTGGACGAACTTTTGTAGAACTTAATTTAGATGAATGGAGGGACGACTGAATTAATGAATGATTATCAATGAACAAATATGGTCAGATATATTCATGATTAATACATCAGATCAACCATTAATGAGACCCACTACTGCTTTTGAAAATCCTCTGATTTCTCAAGTATCAGTCAGCTTTGTGTTCACTTCCTGCTTCTCACCACACCCCAACTCTGTTCAACAACACACACCTTATCGCTCCTGTGGCATGTGTTCTTCCCAGTTTGTTGTTCTCATCACTAGCTAAGCACTTTTTCTTCATGTTGACAGTAAGTGTGTAACCTCCTCTTGTTCCTGGTTGTTGCCTTTTGTCTCGCCCACTTTACTGTGTTGCTAATTGATTACCTGGCTCCTGCATTTGGGTTCTCCTTTCATCAGTCATCATTGTTATAATCATTTAAATAACTGTTTTAAAAAGTTTAATAACGAGCCTTGAAAGGTCAATAAATTGTTGAGAAACCAAGACACTTTATCAGTGTAATGCTTGTATTTACCACATATTTCGCAGGATTAGGAGTGTAAGTCAGATGATGGATAAACCATTCATGAATAAAGCTAGTTCTAGATTGTATGTCCTCCTTTTTAAGATGATATGAAGCCTGATTGTTTACATATTGGCTTTTACTATTAAATGAAAGACAAAGAGGAGCAAAGATGATTGTGGAGGTTTGGTAACCTAAAGATAAATCTTATTAGTTCCTTAGCAGTGAATATTTTCTAATCAAAGTGGATGCATTCATTAGGCCATTTATAGATTTTAGTAAACCAAAGCACCAACATTAATGCAGGAATTTCTAATGAACATGAAGCCATGCATAGATCAATGAACACATGAATGTGAAACTGAACCAGTTCACAAGTGAATGAATAAATAAACTTGAATGAAGAATGTAAACAGAGTTGAGGGGAATTAAAACACAGACTGCAATCATTTGCAGTGAGTTTTGGATGCTGCTGCCCACAAGAGCTCTTTCATGTCTTCCTTTTCATGCTAAATTTAATCTTTTGATATATAATGCAGACAACAGAGGGGTTTTATCTCCACTCTGACAGTAGCAAAACAAAAAAGATCTTGAAATATGAAAAGTTCTTTTATCTGTCAGTTCAGTCAAATCTGTTTGACTGTTTGCTTTTATCGCTTGCCATTAAATCTTTTATCAAGCATCACACAACAGTTGGATGTCTGTGTACTGACATCCAGATCTTCATTGGTCTGTTTGTTTGCAGACTTTTAAGTGATGCAAACTTTTAACTGACTTTCGTGACCACTGCCTACCACTATATGTACATTTAAAGTTTTCTAACATGCTATGATATAGTTATATGACCTAGACATTTTTCTATCCCTTATAGACACACTTCAGCACAAATGTGTTTAAATACAACTGACTGATGTACGTCGTTAAGAACTACTACATTATAATATAATATCTTATATTCTGGCAGTTTAATGCGTATATACTCACCAGTACTAAATCATGGGCAAGGCAAAACTTCTCCCTTTTTCTCTCCCTTTCGTTCTTTGTATTATCATCATAAAAGTGATTTTTCTCTCCTTTCCATAGCTCTGCTGACCGGCTGTGAAGCTCTCAGACTGGGTTCATCTCAGCGTGTGATCCCCCTCAGTCTTCCAGTGGCTCCTCTTTTCCAGGAAAAAGGAACAGCCCAGTCTTATTTCATTCAGGAATTAGTCAGAGCCAAACGTCATGCAGTCAGTGAGTTAGTGCGTGTTCAACCACATTTGGTTCATGACATGGGTTGGCCGGAGATACACGAAACATCCCATGCACAGGCCAAGATGGAGACGGATAACTCCTCTCATTTAAATGCACCGCCTTCTGCTAACCAGGATGCAGCCAGGACCCACGCTGTTGTGGATGAAAGCCTGGATGTGGAGGATGAGATGGAGGTGAGGAACATGAGGTGTATTGAGATAATATTGAGGCTTCAATGTTGGTTTTAGTTAAACTTTTCCCAAGAGCTATTCTTTTTTAATATATGTATTTTTTCACATTGCTATTTATTCTGCATCCGACTCGTTGTGTGTTAGTGTCAGTGTGTATAGCTGACCATAATATCTTTCTACTTTTAGCGTATGGTTCACTTGGCTGTCCCCCAGGATGCAGAAGGCTACAGGGCACATTCAGAATCCACTGACCCAGAGACAGAGCTCTTTGAGGGGCCAGGAGCTAGCGATGCATCTCAGGAGGCTTCTGGCTTTTATGGAATGGACATGGAGGACAGAGACAGAGGAGAAGAGGGGGGAGAGGACCAGGAGAGAAGAGGGGGAGAGGATGAGTGGGAGAGAGACACAGGGGAAGACAGAGAGAGAAGGGAGGGGGACACAAACGAAAAGGAAGAGGAGAAAGGAGAAGGGACATACGAACAAGGAGTCCGAGATGCCTTAGAGGTCAACCACACAACACCAGATCTGGATGCTCTGATTGGTTAGTAGAAATAATTTCCCCTTTTTGAAACAAAACATACCTTAAAGCAACCATATTAGTCTCACTTGTGCCCTCCGCACTGTATCCCAGATTGAATATTTCTTTGTCTTCCTGTGCCAACTTTTCTACCGAGTATGCTGATGCACTGTTCTGAGAAAATGCTTCCATTGCTGTGAGAGGACACAGTCTACTGCTGAATTACTGGATGAGAGAAAAAGGGATGACAAACCCTTGCATGTGGGTGTTGTCTGGTCTGTGCATCGATCCATTGATTCATTTCTGACTGAAATACCTCAGCAGCTATTTGGGACAGATCTTAAGAGTTCCTATAAGGATGAAACTTATTAGATACATCAGATTTCTTGTTGTGCATGCAGTAATTTAGTCTAGACATTGACAGGACTCTCAGGCCTCATACATTCAGTGTGATACTCATGAATTTGACACTTTCTTGCCTCAGATTTATTTCATCATGCAGTGAAAAACAAATTGATACTAGCACAAAAAGAGGAAACTGACACCACTGGTGTTGCCAACTTGCTGATTTTGGCACCAAAATTAGTTAAAATTGAGACCCCTATAGTAGCTTTTCTTAAAATGGGAACTAGGAACAAATTAATAGACTTTTAGGAATAACATCAATTGTTTGATACCCTAGAAGACAAATGTGTTTTCTCCAGCTACAGATACACTTCTCCCTGCCTTTCTTCTGCTCTAAAGGCAGCAGTGCCTGTGAACTGTAACACATCAACAGTGTTCTCCTTGTTGTGCGTTAGTGTTGCAATGTGTGAGAAGGCATTCAAGATTATTCTGTTGCTTAACTTTTCCTCTTGAGTGGTTGTGCATATAAATGTACACCAATGACACAGATGTTGTCTTTAACTTAGATAATGTCAGATGACGCTGTGATTATTAAATCAAAGCAACCTTGAGATGCTTGACTGCGAAGCGTTTTGACGTTTGGTCTGTACTGCTTTCAGTTAGACTTACAGGATTGTTTTGCTGTCAGACCGAAGAGGGAGAAAAATATTTGAATGAGAACTTTATTAGGATATCAGCGTACAGAAAGTTAGAAAGAAGTGAACAAAGCAAATAGAGTGCTTCACAACCACCATAAAAGATTTCATTGCAAGCTAAAGTCAAAACTTTTAATTTCCCCTGACTTTAGTGGCTCTAGGATTTTTCATGGACAATCATCATATACTAACTTGTTTCTTTGATATGTAGCGTTAAGATAAAAACATGCAAAAAAAAAAAAACCCTGCAAAACATAAATCTGCCTCAGCTTGACTGTGTTTAAGCTATTAAGCTAACAATGTGCTAATCGTTAAACTATGACTCATCATTGTCTAATATGTTCAGGTGAGTCATGGGGAAGTTCATGATGGGACACAAATTAGCTTAATTAGCCTAATTAGCCTACCAAATTATTTGGAGCCATACAGAAATTTTACATTCAGTTATATTGGGGGGGGGGGGTAGCTAGTTTATATCTATAAATGTACTTGTTTGGACTATTTTTGACAGTTACACTCAAAACACAAAAATACAAAATAATAATAATAAAACGGTGTATTTTGTATAATTTTGTCATTAATACATCTGAATCATTTTTTGTGTAAGCTAACTGATACACTAGTAAACAATAAGTGCTAGCATGCATGCTAGCTAACAGAATAGATGGTAGCTGCTGCTGGATGCTAAATGCATGCATAATAAAGTATGCTGCCTCAGTCACATAATTGTTTGTTAGATTAAACTCCTATTTAGTTTTCTAATATTCACCATTTTCACATGATTCAACAAAAAGGAATACAGTTATGAATGCAGAGATGTCATTTGCCAGGATGGTATTTCTAGGCTAAAACTGTAAAATCAGCTTCTAAAATCCTATCTCAGCCCATATCTAATCCTTGTAACCAAATTTCAAACATTTGTCAGTAAAAAACTAAAATACAGTGGAACTATAATAAAATACTCAGATGAGAACTAAGCTAACTTTTCTGTTTGTTTCTTTACTTTTGCTTTTACTCCCAATGCCATAGATGAGTTGATTTTAACACCTGGCTACATTTGTTCTGTTCACTAGCATTCATTAAAGTGCATAATTCCTATGAGTAAAGATACATGTTTTTGACATGTATATTTGTTTTGCACAGGTTACTCTTCATCCTTACATCCCTCCAGCTCCAAGGAGCCCAGCAGCTCCTCCCAAGCTGAGGGACAGGATTTTGGGCTACCTGAGCACCGTGGACCCCCAGCCCTGGAGGTGAGTACAGAAAAATGTATTGCTGTATTTCCATCAGTGTCAATGGTTTTTATGATATCCTACTGATATTTTACTATAAATATCACTGTTTGATATGTTAAAATGATTCATTTTACAGATTCAGCTAAATAATAGTCCTATTTATACCAATTCTTAAGAGGATATACATAGTTCACTGAGTGTTTAACAGAAAATCATAGAAAATACACTCAGCTAATTCAATTAAATTCAAATTCAATTTCAATTCCAACTCATAACACTTCATTTGTCTCCTTGGGGAAAGCCTTAGTTTTGTCTATAATGAAACCATTATTTAGCATTTTGCTTTGCTACTGACAGAAAAAAACAATTGTTTTCTCAAAGCAAGGCAATATAACAAAATGCAACATGTTGCAGTGAGTTGTCAGTACATTCCTCATGAGGTTTCCAGTCCTCGGTGTGTTTAACTATCAGCCAGAAAATGCCTTGGGTTGCTCGGTTCTGAATATTAATGTGTTTGACTGTTTGTAAATAGGAAACAAGCCCTGCTTATTGACTGTTCATCAAAAAATCAAAGTAGGAAAATCATTTGAAGTTGGATTTACTACATTAGAGATTCAACTATTTGCAATGTAAATAAAGACATTAACAGTACAAATAATCCTGCTACTTCTGTAGCCACTAACAATTGTAAAGTTTTAGTTTTGGGCATCTACAACCAGGTAAACCAGAAAAGAAAAAAAATTTCTCTGTTATTGACCCCTTTTTGAAAATTTTTTTAACCTCTTTTTAATGCTTCAAAACCTTTTATATAAACTTCACTGAACCAACTGGATGAATTCTCGTAATGAACATACTATGACTTAAGTTTAATTTACAGAATTGTTGGAGACACACTATCTGATGACACAACCTATGGTTTTGATGATAAATGATAAACTTTGAGCCTTGCAAAAGTCCATCCATCCATCCATCTTCTTCCGCTTATCCGGAATTGGGTCACAGGGCAGCAGCCTGAGTAGGGAAGCCCGAACTTCCTTCTCTCCAGTCACTTTTGCCAGCTCATCCGGAGAGATCCCGAGGCGCTCCTAGGCCAGCAGAGAGATGTAATCCCTCCAGTGTGTCGAGGACCTTCCCCGAGGTCTTCTCCCAGTGGGACGTGCCCAAAATACCGGGAGAGCCCGCCCACCCTTTGAAGAAAACTCATTTCAGATGCTCTGGCACAAGTCGTACAGGGACCGGACAGCCCTTACTAGGGAGTCCGGCACTCTATACTCCCAGAACACCCCCCACAGGAATCCCCGGGGGACACGGTCGAATGCCTTCTCCAAGTCCACAAAGCACAAGTAGACTGGTTGGACGAACTCCCATGCCCCCTCTAAGACCCTGAAGAGGGTAGAGCTGGTCCGCTGGTCCACGACTGGGACAAAAACCACACTGCTCCTCCTCCTCCACGGCTCGACTATCCAATGACCCTCCTCTCCAGGACTCCTGAACAGACCTTACCAGGGAGGCTGAGGAGTATGATCCCATGTAATTGGAGCATACCCTCCGATCCCCCTTCTTGAAGAGCCTTGCATAAGTCTAGAGGGGAAAAAAAGCAATCTTTTCCACAGAAAGGATTTAGATGACCTGGCTTTTATTATTCAGATATTTTGGAGAAAATGGGATTTTGAAACATGAACGATCAGCAGTGCATCGTGTGTGTTTTACTTGGTGTTTCTCGTGCAGATGGGTCTTTTAGAAAGAGAGCTGTGGGAGGCAGACAAGGAGGATGAAGTTCAGTCCAGCGGCTATGGAGTCCTTCTTTCCTCCGTCACTATAGCTCATACCACATCGGGTGCTGCTGGTGGAGATGCTGTGGGAACGGCAACACCAGAGACTGACACAGGAACAGACTTTGGGCTGCTGGGAAGTTTTACAAAAGGTAGATAAAAGTAGTTCAAGAACCAAACTGTATTTCCTGTGTAAGAATGTTTGTTGAAGTTGCATGCAGCACAGCTATGAAAATCTACAATCTATCCCAAAAAGAAATAACATTTGCTATTTTTGCTTGCTTTCTGATTTGATTTTGCAGATGAGATAGAAAAGGAGGAGGAAGACAGAGAGCTGACACACATTGGTGTATTTACCCAGAATCCCACTGCACCAGAGGTTGGTGTGGCTCCCAGCAGACAGCCTCTGCAGCCCAGTGTGGAGGAAGAAGAACAGCTGGAACAAGGCAAACATGACTTTAAAGGTGAGCAGTAATCAGTGTAAGCCAAAAAAAGTTTGCGGGTTGCTGTTTTCACTTTACGAAGTAACCTGACATCTACATAACTGCAAACTGCATCAAATAAACTTTCTGCAAACTTTCTGGAATCACTCAAGGGTTTGGTCTGGAAGACAAAAGCGAAGAAGTAGAGGAGGAGAAATGGAAAAAGATAGAAAGAAAGGAAACAAAAATCAGACACATCATTCCACTCACCACAGATCCTTCTCCTACGATCGGCTTCACCCAACCGGAGCATGAACATAACCTGGAGGAGCCGCGACAGGTATAATAACATGAACTTTGTGGACAATCACTGTAACACTGACAATAACTTAAATAGTTCAGTAAGCATCACATGACTGTTGTTGTCTAACTGTGAATGTTTCAGGTGGTGTGTTTAAACTGGAGTGAGCTGGCTGGACGTGGTTATGTCATACTCAACATGACACAAAACTTAAACTGTGTAAGTAGGACTTGATATTCATAGGCTATTTTGAATGATGTATATTTATCAGGATTAAAATAACAGACCACGTTGGAAATTCAACTATTTTTGGCCCCAATAAATCACCAGTGCTCTGATGAGCATTATGCATGCTTAAATACTCCATTTTCTTCTCAAACTAAGCCTCAACCAACTCATATTTATATCAGCTGGAGTATAAGCCTGCCTGTCCAATTAATCAGTTTAAACAAACCCTACATTAATCTGAAAAGGAAAATCCCTGATGATATTTACTCAGATGTTACTGGGACAAGTAATTGCATTGTTATTCTTATAAACCGTCTGCAGGAGATAACAGCAGCAGCTCAGTGACTTCTAAATCAACCAATTAAATGTAGACCGAACCAGTTAAACATGAATTTATTTTCTGTTGGCGTAACTGTGATGCCCAGTGAAATCAAAATGGAAACAAACTCGTATCTGTCACCTGTCATCGGTGCATTCAAATGTGGAAATTCTCAGTCATTTACCAAAGATGTGGAAATCTTATAAACCTATATTTTATTGCTAATCGAACATAAACAACACATCAGAAGTGGAAACTGAGACATTTGAAAATTTCATGGAGAATATTAGCTCAGTTTTAATTGGATGGCAGCAACACATCTCTGAAAAGTTGGAAAAGGGGGATGTTTACCATTGTGTAGCATCCCCTCTTCTTTTAATAACTGTCTGTAAACATCTGGGATGTGAAGAGACCAGTTGCTGGAGTTTTAGGAGAGGAACGCTATCTCATTGTGGTCTGATGCAGGATTCTGTCTTCTGTCTGATAACAAGCTGGATGGTCCCTCACCTCTTTAGTCTGCAGGACATGGTGTCCATGATTTCCAAAAAGAATTTCATATTTTAATCCATCTGACCACTTGGATCATTGGTACATGGTACAGAGAAGTTGTGGTGTTTCTGGATCATGTTTACATTTGGCTTCTTCTTTGCCTCGTAGAGCTTAAACCTGCATTCGTGGATTTCACTGTGAGCTTTATTCACAGACATGTGATTTCTTGAAGTGTTCCTGGGTCCATGCTGTGATTTTCAGTAGAGAATCATGTCTGTTGTAATGCAGTACTGAATCTTTTAATGATATTAATACACTGTAGATGTTTTAAAGGTCCCATATTATGCAAAATTCACTTACTAAAGGTTTTCTAACAGTCATATGTGTCCCCAGGACAGTGTATGAGGCTCAGGAATTAGAAAATCCTGTCACCGCTCTCTCTC
>JAOXYM010000003.1:8201079-8212188 GCA_028567055.1 Leptatherina wallacei
TATATTTATATATATATACATTTATATAAAATGGCAATCTGTCTTATGTATTTGTTTTTTTTGTTTTGTTTTTTTCCCCCCATAAAGTTTGCTTCATCTTTGC
The DNA here is from genome assembly GCA_028567055.1 of Leptatherina wallacei. Lineage (NCBI taxonomy): Eukaryota > Metazoa > Chordata > Actinopteri > Atheriniformes > Atherinidae > Leptatherina > Leptatherina wallacei. The sequence goes on from JAOXYM010000003.1 coordinate 8,201,183, forward strand.
TTGACAGATAGATGGAAATAAGAATGTGAAGTTCAGCACTGGACGCCCCATCCACAAAGATCCTGATCCTTGAAAGCAGTCCTCTTGGTTAACTGAGGTTGAGCTACAGAATTGTTCAAAAAGTTGTGTAATGTATTTGTTTTGATCACCTTGTTCCTGAAGGTCTTGCAGCCAGCAGCTCTGCAGATGCAGTTGGAGGCAGCTTTGCAGATTTTGTGGTTGGAGTCAATTTGCAGGGCAGCAAGAGCCTGCAGGGTGCATCCTAGTGGGAGGAGCTCCATGATATTCCGCCCTCGCAGTTTGTTTAAAGCCCGCCTTCTTTTGGGGCTCCTCAGTGCTGAGAGGATGTACTCTGGAACACAGCGAAGAATAACAAGATAACACAATTGTTGCATAAAGACTCACTCCTCAAATGATGGGAGTCCCATCTTTCTTTGAAACATAATTAATAGTCAGAGATGTGCGACCTAGCCTGTCTGTGAAAGGATTTTTATTAATTTAATATATTTTTACAGAGCTCTCACCCTGAACATAACCTTCACAACTGATTGTAAATCAGTCTGGTGTCAGATGGTCTTCATTGTTCTCAGCTGAACACACAATGAACCTGAAACAAAATCTGCACTGAAGACTAAAATATCATCCTAACAGTGACAGATGTAAGACTGTCAGTGAAGTTAAAAAACAGATCAGATGACAATACTATGTTGGAATTTTTTGGCTTATGTAACAATATACTACTTTTACTGTGCAGAACCTTCTTATGCATAAGGACAGCTAAAAGAAATCAGAAGACAAAATATTATGATAGAATATTGTTTGATCTGTGTTCAGCTGAATCTGGAACAAGAGGCCGTTTTACATTCCTCTAGCGTGAACAAACCTGTCTTCTCACTGTTTGGTGTCTTTTAAAATGGCTGAACTTGACTTTGTCAAAGTTGATTAAATCAGATCTCATTAGTTATTGCAGCTAAAGTTTTCATTGGTTAAATATTTGTAAAATCCACTCCAAACAACACCGCCAATTTATGTGTTTTATTCCCAAAAGCAACCCTGAATAACATTTTAAAGCAACTATTTGATTGTTAAGGGTTTAAAAATGAAAGCTTTACCTTCTTTGGAGAGGCGGGAGATGTGCTCTCCGAGCTCCTGGAAGCTCCAGCGCTTCAGATACACTGAGAGCTGGAAGATGGTGACTCTCTCTGGGCTGCAGACGGGCCGACATCCGGGCAGCACCCTGCAGGCTGCCTGGACCTGCTGCAGGAGCTGAGAAAACACTGCAGAGGAAAGAGACAAGGGTTTTCAGCTCAGCTGGGAGTTCCTGCTAAAGACCCTGCAGAGTGCTTTGGAGAACTGAAACTGAATAAATAGAAAATAAACACAATTTTAGATCAATGGTTCAATGAAGGAATGAATATTATTTTTTTTGGCATTGGCACAACAGTCAGTTTCATCTAGCGATTCAAAGATATTGGTATTTATGGAAAGCTTCCCTTTTACATTCATCATCAAATGCATTTAAAACCTTTCCAACACCGTTTTTGAATCACTTTGTCAACTTTGACTCTGAGCTTAATAATATAAAAGTTTACTCTATTGATCCCGATTAGGAAATTAGTCTGTATTTTACCCAATTCTAGATATACTAGAGAACAGAGGGCTGCATGTTTCAGCACCTGGGGAGTAGTTGGGGGGGTTAAGGGCCTTGCTCATGGACCCAAAGTGGTTAATCGAAGCGCTGCCGTACCTTTCTCTGATTGGCCAGGCTGCTTGGCCTTCACCTTGTGAGTGTAACGTTTCTTCAGCGACCTGGAAAAGCTTTCAACGTGGCAATAGAAAGGAGAGCTGCTGTCGTTCACACACTCCTGCCAGAACAAAAGAATATCCCTCGATCTCTGGGCCTTAGGGAGGACTGCAGGAGAGAGGAGCATGAAACAGGCAGAACCTGGGTAAATCTGAGTACTGCATTCATTTATGTCATATTTAGGTTGAACATTTTTTCCACTGACTCTCTTGAGCTGTGATCTTGTCGTTCTTCTCCAGCAGCAGACAGCTGATTCTGTCCAGGACCTCTGCTTGGTGAGACATCTCCTCCAACAGCTCCCTCTGAGATGACCCGAAGTCAATAGTTTTTATCATCTGAGGGAAAAAAAATCATGTGCATAGCTGAGTGGCTATGGTTTTCTCAGATCTCCCTAAGAAATTCTTGTGTTCTTGACATAAACCAAACACAGGTCGGGGATGTTGGTTTTGCTGCCATCAAGTGGTTCCTGCAGGATCACGCAGCTCAACTGATCTTGCAGCTTCAAATGAATTCTGATTCGTATCTAAAGAGGTGAAGAACTCAAATCTACAGTCTGTCATGCAGAAGAACAAATGAGTGTCCAGCTGTAGAGAAAAATGAATGGTTATATGATCACTTAGTAAATAGTGGAAGATGGAAGCTCTCACTGTTTCGGTCTGAGCAGCTGTAAGTAACTAAAATCTGGCCAACTAAAACAAAGTAGGTGTCAAAAACTTTTTCTTTAGAGTGAAAGATAAATAGAAAGCATTTTCCACTTTAAATCAGAGTTAAATATTTTGTTAGAATACAGACTGTCTGCATGTCTGCATAAAAACACGAGACGGGGTCTACAAAAATGTCATAACTGCTTTTTAAGCAGTTTAATTTAAGCTTATCTTACAACGGATTTTCTATACAAAACATCTTTAATATAATAATATATCTCTCTTCATAATCTTTAAACCAACTTACCTGAAACTGGGTATTAAATGGCTGCTATCCATTGATTTTGTTTATACACTTGGAAGTATAGATTCAATCCATAAAATACATAATTTATTCAACTTATTTTTTGTAACCTTGTCCCGTCCAGCATCATAGCAAGCAGAATTATGGTCTGATTTATGTCGTGTTGTCCTTTAGCCTCAGAGAGAGGAAAGAGAAGAAAGAGGAGACAAAGATACAAAAGATAGAAAATAAATAGAAAATCAAAACTCTAGAAAGAAAAACTCGACAACCAGCTGCTACACCTGTTAGGAAAGTCAACAGGAAACATTATACGGCTTCTGTAAGAAAATAAAGCAGAGAATAATCAGCAGCACCTACTGGAAGACAAACTGAGACACACATGAACAACAACACCTGAAAAAGACATAATTATAACAAACTTTAGAGTAAAACATTAGATGTCTCTATCTGCTAAAACTGATAAAAAGATATGTCAAAGAACAGAAAATGAGGAGTTTTTCCAATGCAGTTTGATCAAATCTACATTATAGAAATGTTTCACAGAGGTGTGAACGGCACTAGACAACCAGAAGGAAGTTTTAGGTAGGTTTGTTCATCTTTCATCATGAAACATGCAGCCCTTTGACCTTCACAGTGGTTGAAACATTACTATGGTAATGTTTCTGAACAATATGTGATTCAGAGTGTTGAAAATATTTAGATTTTGTTCTTGGAGAAGCATTGTTCAGATTTAATGAGGGAGGAAGAAGAGTCAGAGTCAGGGAGAAAGCTCCACCTCTGAGCATGTTGTGGCTCTCTTACATCACCTGTTGACTTCCCTTGTTCATGCCTTTGCTTCCTTAGTAGTTTCATCATCATGATGAAAACCAGCTTCTCGTGCTCTAAAGCGGTACCTCAGAAAATGTTTCAGACATTCAGGTACAAATAATAACTGAGATGTATTTCAGTATCAGATGTAGCATTCCTGATAAGATCTGAGCTGTCATTCAATCAATGTACGGTAACTTATGAGCATCCTACCTGCAACAGGATGCAGCAGATATCCAGGTGTGTTTCCAGAGCTTGGTCAAGACCCCAATTCCCAGAAGTCAGCGGGGTGACAACCAGCTCTTCCTCAGAAGCTGATTGGCTGTCTTGAGAGAGGAGGCCGAGACTCCTCAGAGTGCTCTGCTGGAAGGAGCTGATGCTGAAGATGAAATAAAAAAGACGGACGAGATGTTAAAGAACAAGTTGATGTAGAGTGGAAGTTGTTCTTTGTCTGCTCGTGAACGCACCCGCTGTCTTTTTGCCTCAGGCTGCCCAAACAGGAAGTGTCATCATCTGCGTTGAAGTCATGTGACAGGAAGTCAAAGCTTTCTAAAACTTCTTCAACAGCCAAAGTGTCCTCTGATGAGGAGCTTTTGAGCAGGGAGAGGTCGTTCTGGAGGAGCAGGGAGAAATATTAAACATGTTTTTTTTATTTATTTTATTTTTTTTTTTACAGATGTTTAAATGTGTCTATGTGCAAACACACGGGCACCTTCAGTATGGTCGCCAGGTGCAGTATCTGGTGGTCCAGGGCTCGTAGCTCCTTGTCACTGCAGCTTTGGCTCTGCAGTGTTTTCTCCAGCTCTGCGATCAGGGCTCCTAGCTTGAGGGCCAGAGCCCTGCGCTGGGCCCTGCTCACCCCCGGCCTGCCCGGTGTCGGAGCTGCTGCTGCTGTGGGTGAGGATGGAGAGGCAACTGGGGTCTGAGTGGATGGTGTTGGGGAGGCTGCAGCAGAATACCTCTGACTGTCTGGCGACTCCTAGAGTTAATGTGAGAAAGATGATGAAGCTTGATGAGGCAAGAGGTGATGAAACCAGAGAGAGGACAACAGCTTTAACAAGATGTGGCAGGGAAACTACAGAAACCAACTCAGATTTACTTTCTCGCATTTGTCAAATTGTATTTGTAGACAGAATATTTGTCGCTGTTTTATGAGAGTCTACTTTGTTTAATAGAAATAAACTGATATTTGCACATGTTTAATCTATAATAATTACAATTCCCCTGTAATTAGTAGACACATAAAACATCTAAGAAAAACCAAACAATCTCCCTGAACACTCGAGATGCTGTAGTTTATATTGTTAGACACAAAAGTGAATGTTTCCAGTGTTTCCAGTAGTGTCTCGGCATCTTTTCACCTGCTCGCTGTCCTGCTGCAGAGCTGCACTGTGCCTCTCTGGGTCAGGTTCTCCTGCTGTGTTTTTTCTGAGGATGTCTGGAGTGCTGGACCTGCATTCAACGTGGAAACATAATCAATGATATAATCATTATACCAGAATCTCTCAGATCTGAACCCCTAACTGTCTGAATGACACTGACCGGTCTTGCTTTCCTCCATAATTAAACAAGAATGAAGGTTTTTGGACTGTTTGTAGAGTTGGAATGGATCTGCACATGTCTACAACATGGGGAGTGTGCTGTACCGGCAGGTCTCTGCCGTATTCTGACTTTTGGTTTAACAGATTTTTGACATAATGTTGTTATTCTTTCTTGAATGGCGTAAATATCCCATTAAATTTTTACCTCCCAGTCTCCAGTCTTGCCTCTAAAAGCAAAACATTATCTTTTACAAATAAGACCCAGCAGAATGTTTTTTAAAGTAGATTTAGGTTTACAACAAGAGAAATTATTAATCATAAACTCTAAAAGTAGTTCTGAATGTTGTTGTGATCCTCACCTCTGTAAAGCAGCGAGAGAAGCAGCTTTACTCTCTTCTGCTGACGAGGGAGTCTCTAATACACCTCCCCACTCTTCTTCACCAGCCTTCTCATCCATCCTCTCCTCCGTCTCCGTCTCCAGCTCCTCTTCCTCTCCAAGCGACAGCTGAGTCTGACTTCCTCCCAGACTGGTGCCTTGACTGTAGCTGGAGGGGAAGCTGTGAGTCCGAGTGAGGCTATGGGGGGGAGTCGATTATCACATACTACGATAAGTGTTCTCAGTTCCCAAACCATTAAAAAGTCTTATCAAAAGAAAGATGATGGAGAGTTTAGGGAGTTTGTATCCAACAAAGTTGGTCTGTAATCAGTTTTTTGGACTCCACTCCTACAAACCTTCGGCTGTGTGGGCTTTGAGGGCTCGACGTAAAGGAGGTGTGAGAAGGGTTGGACAGGTAGCTGAGTAGAGACACGCCTCCTCGGTTATGACGACTTCTAGGCAGCAGAGATGGGAGGGAACCCTCTTGATCCTGCAGCTGGTGCACCATTGACTAAAGAAAGGCAAGAAGAGTTTATACATCAGGCTGTAACCATAAGTTTTATTAGATTATGCTTTTAATGTACAGGCAACAGGTTTATGTATAAAGATACTTTAGCGGTTCTGGACAAGAAAAATGTAGATTTAACCTTAGATTAACAAATATACATACAGTATATATATATTGATATATCTATGTATATCAATATCTACTGTATATACCTATATATAGATATCATGCACTTGTGTTACAATACTGTACAAATTTGATGCACCAAACATAAAACAGGTCAAAAAGATACTAGAAAACAATGCTGTGAACTCAAGTGTGTTTGTGTTCTGTATTAACCCAACTCTGTTCAGCCACTCCGAATACACCAGCACTTCTTCTGTGTGCGTTTGTGTACTTACTATGAAATATTTCTCTGTGAAGGAGGGGGTGCTCGGTGCTGTCCAGCTGTAAACTGAACTCTTCCTGCTGGACACCGACTGCTTGCTGACAGACAGCGGCCTCATCCTCTCAGTGCTGTCAAATGGACTGCACACAGAGATGCAAATGCATTAACAGGATGAACATCAAGCTTTTTACTTTAAGTTCTTTTCAAGAAACAGCCATGAATCAGAAAAAGCCGGAATGGTTTAGAAATGAAAAAAAGATAAGGAAAAAATCCCCAGTGAGTCTTACATTTACAGAGTTTTGTTTCATTGCAGAAAGTATGAGCCCAACATATTTCATGTTTTACTTGTTAGCTTCTTTGAATCCTCCAATCCTTCAACACATTCCAAAAATGGATTCATCCAAGAATTAATGATGTTTTTATTCCCCATTTATATGTGTGTGTTACATAACATCCCAAAATCTTCTTTTTATTTGGGGTTTGAAATAATCAAGATAATATTTACGATTATCAGCCCGTCCTCAGCTTTATACATTTTTTTTTTTGCTTGTCGATGAAAATTTCCCTTTTTTACTTTCTTCACTTTGCTTCATAAAAAAACCTGAAACTGATGTAATATTAAGTAAACTAATCGAGTTTTTGCTTTCAGGGATCACATGAACTTGCTTCCTTTGGCGATCAAGTTTCTAGTATTTACTTTATTAATCAGGAAGCTCCAGAACAGAGAGATCTCTCTTTCAGAGGTCTGACACTGACTGGGACGACAGAAAACACATTTTATGAGGACTTTTGTTTGCTGCAGACGGAGGCATCCACAGCATGAGCCAAGCCTCAAGTTTGAATGCAAAACAAACAAAAGATGAGCAAAACAACAGTAGAGACTCAGACTGAGCTTTAGTTAAACATGATGCACACTGATGATGTGAGACCAGCGGTTATGTAAGCTTTGCTCCTGGTCACCAGCCTCCAGGATAGGTGGAAACACTCATTGAAATGTCAGCTTCTACCATCAGTCTGAGCTTTGATCTGACACATCCTCTCCTTCTGTTCTTGTTGAGCTAAATTTGATTTTTTTTTTTTAAATCTAGAGCTAATCAGAAGTGTGTAATTTCTGCTGTGTGTGTGTGTGTGTGTGTAGAGCAGGAATTTTTTGTTTAGTTTTATGAGCGTGTTTCTGGCAGCCTTTTTCCATTTAACCAGTCTCTCTGAAATGTCCTCCACCTGGTTCCTCTTAAGCCTGAAATGTGATCTGTCATGCTGTAAGAGCACTGCAGAGACTGTTTATGTGTGTTTTTTCTGTAGTAAGTGTGTTGGTGTGTATGTAAGCATGATGCACTGTACTGTTTGCTCTTTATCAGACCAGCTGCTTGGCAACAGCTGGCTCAGGTTAGAAGTACGGAGTGAAGAAAATAACAGATTCTTCAGGACGTCTGGACATGAGTGTTTAACATGATGGTGTTGTTTGCATCATGTTTGCCCTTGTTTGATCAAACTGAGTAGACATTGGTTGTTTAGCAAGAGCTTGTTTATTACTGTGGTTTCTTCTGTTAAATTTCGGAGCAGGAGGTCAAAATGCAGGAAAGATTTCAGTCTGTTTTTTCTTCTTTCTACCTTTTTCCTGGTAGGAGAAGAAGGAAATTCATGTAATTTTATCTCCACAAAGGCAGCAGAACAGAAAGAGGGGCCACAGTCGTGTGGTCAAGATAGAAGTTCAGACGAGACTTTTGCATATTCTGCGCAGCAAATAGGAATTTCCTGACACAGCTGTCCATCCTTTTCCTCTATTCTACATTCTGTTCTTGGAATTTCTCTGGTCTTTATCACCATTTCTGCAAACCTTTCCCAAGCAGAGGAAATGCCTCTTCACTCCACGTCATGTTGTTCTTTGCCACCACCTCATCAGTTTGGTTCATGTCAGTGTGTTTAGCATACAGAGGACTTTGATTTAAAGTGTGTGTGTTGGTGTGTGTGCCAGTGTGTCCGTACTTCCACGTGACCTCCAGCTGCAGCTTGATGGTTCCCAGCTCTGTGATGTCCACCAACATCAGCTGTGGTTTCACCACAAAGAAATCCGCGCTTGCACATGTTACCATGCCGACCAGCAGCCAACCCAAACCCTTCGCCTCCGTCACCTGAAAGAACACATGTCATGGGTTAAAAACCCCACAAACTAACACAATAAACAAATGAAACCATAATAATGTTGTCAAATATGGATCAAGATGTAAATTACATGTAAGTGACCAACAACACGGTGTACATTAGTGTAACAGTAGTGCTGTGAAAGTGTGAATTTTAAACCAAATCACAATCTTTTCCTGAGAAGTTTTAATGCCTAAACTTAACCAATAATCCGAGTTGCACCATTTTAATGAAAGTCAAGATGAGGTTTAAGACAATAAAGTTCCTTTGATGCAAACAGACAGCAAATCTATTGACCACAACAAATATGAGACTAAAATCAGTTTTTTCCACTGAAAATAATGAATCTTTCCTTTCAGCCATAAAAGTCTTTAAATGTTCAGCATGAGTTAGTTTAGTCTTTTTTCTGCGGCATTAATCAAAATCTTGAGTACCTGTGATGCCCGTCACTAATGTAAAATACTGTTGGATTGCCTGTCCTCAAACCTTGATCTCAAAGTTGTGGTGTATGTGCGGGAGGAAAACCATCTCTTCTTCATCCCAGGACTGAGTGTCGTCTGATTCAATCCTCCCTCTGATCCTCCATCTTTGACGGCCCAAACGCACCACCACCTGGTGACACCACCAAGACACATCATCAGCTACTCACTATATAACAAATTATGTTTAAGACCGAAAATTGACCTAAAATGAAGGTTAAAGGTTCATGCTGGAAAGAATGAACTAATCATGACTTGAAGCCACAAAAATATTGGGCAGAAAGTTTATCTAGTAGCAACATAAGGCATGAGATTGGTTCAAATTTATCCTGCAGCAGTACAGCAAGCTCCAATTTACAGGATCAAACATAGATGAATAAAACTGCCCAGGATAAAAGTAAAAGACATAAAAGGTCTGCTCTAAAGCCAGTGTTTGATTTAGTTTGGATATTCCAAACCCAAAAACGCCCCTTTGGGAGAGAAGTGGCAGGTGGAGGAGATAACAAGCAAGGATGCACTTGTGTTTCCTTTGCAGAAGTCTTTTCAGCATCTGTAGCTTTGGTACGCCACTCCACATCTCCAGACATGTTATTCAAAGCTCCCCAGAGTCTTTTGAAAACAAAATAGCAAGATTATAAATAATATGCCCCATCCATGTTGTAAGAGAACCAAGATTTGTGAAAAAGCCGATTCCTCCAGCGGCCGACAGGTGCCAACACGCTTCATATGCAAAAACAAGCTGCATATGTGAACAGAAATGCAAGCGGGAAAGCTGCAAGTACAGAAACGCAATGTGAAGACAGGAAAACGCTGCAAATACAGAAACGAGCTGCAAAAACAGGAAAGCGCTGCAACGTCAACACTCCAGATACACTAACGTTATCAAAGTTTCTACTATGCTGACGTAGTAATCTACATCAGCTGATCTTTTTATAATATTGTACAAGATTAAAGCCAAAAAAATACCTTTATGCAGTTTCTCTCCTTATGCTCATATTGCTTAAACTTCCCATGAGTACCTCTGTTCTTCTCATCATCTGTTCCTCGGGTGAAAACTCACTGCTGCCCTAGAGCACTGTTTCTCAGATGGGGGTACAAGTACCCCTAGGGGTACTTTGGGACACTCTAAGGGGTACTTAAGAAAAATAAATAAATAGATAACAAAAATATATTTTGTTAAATTTCTGATAATCCTGTAATATACTGTAAATAAACTATATCTGTAAGTTTATAGAGAAAATTTATTCTCAATATTCAGTTTTAATATTGCGTTTACATGAAACATTTTTTATTCTGATCAGGCTTTTAATCCAAACACGCGCGTCAGTGTAAACACAGCTGGTGTTGAGGAAGTTGTGGAAAAATTTGGAGACTAATTTTCCCTCCAGCTGGATGAACTGATAGATGTGAGTGAAAATCAACGACTTGTTTGATAGGTTGATAGCAATGATATTTACAAACCAACAGGAGAGGACATTTATTATGATTTTAACACGTTTTCCCAGGAATTTAGTCATGAATTATTGATAACATATTTCAAGTATGTTCTTTTAAAAAGTTTGAAAAGGGAAAGTGTTTCTTTAGGTACAAATTTGAACAAATTGGACCCTGCTGGTATAGTCCTGTTTACTTCTGTTCCCAACCAAATAGCTCTGCATTGGCTAGGGGCTACTTGGCTGAAGAATTATTCCACAGGGGGAACACTGCTGGAAAATCTTTGAGAACCACTGCCCCTAGAGGCCCGGAGCACTTCCGTTATGTGAGGGAATATGCAGCGTTTTCTTCTTGCAGTTGTTTTTGTTTATCCTTCCTCCTGTGTTAGCTTTCTGTTACCATCCCCGGTGTTGACGGGTCGGTTTTGACCCGTGTCTTAAATCAGCTTAAAAATACACTAAAAACAATAACCTATCATCCAATTTTTTTTGTCATCACTTGGTTACCTTGTTAGGCTTCCTTATCCATGAATATGTTGGGTTTAATATTTTTGGTGTGGGTCTCTGGGCCTTTTTTTTT